>JAUTBZ010163574.1:2500-10802 GCA_032361785.1 Lepetodrilus galriftensis | reverse complement strand
TGTGTGTGTGTGTGTGTGTGTGTGTGTGTGTGTGTGTGTGTGTGTGTGTGTGTGTGTGTGTGTGTGTGTGCGCATGTGCACATGTATGTATGGGAGTATATAAGCATGTGCGTGTGTGCATACGTGTGTTAGGTTCTGAATATTTATCAAACCATTCAATACCTCATACTCAAACTAGTTATGCAATTAAAGCTTGGTTAGCTTACACAACTCTTCAAAACCAACGATAACGATACTCTGCCTTTTACCCAGTGAAGCGTCAACTTATTATTTGCATAGTATTACCACTACATAACGAGCATCGCATCTGTGACAAGAAGTCAATGCAGAAGTCTCCCATCCTCGAAACACCGGTCATTATGACTACACTTGACCTCCGTCAAATAGGTTAAGGGATAGTTAAACCATACCTGTGTTACCTTTGTATGGTGAGTGCCGTGGTTTAAGTTAGTTAGACCACTCGGTTTTCGTGGTTTAACTGGGCCTTCCACGATTAAACCACGAACCTCGTGGTCTAACTATCACTTAAACCATACCTGTGTTACTGTGCTACGCGCCTCGTTGTTTAACTGGCCTTCCACGATTAAACCACGAACCTCGTGATCTAACTATCACTTATAATCGCCTGTGTTTCGATGATGGACTTCATGTGCGTATGTTATTGACTGGAGAAAGGTACACGGGATTGAGACGCACTAGATATCGGTAGATCTGGGTGTTGAAGAGCAGCGAAAACTAATCATAAGAGTAATTAGATTTCCAGACTATATTTGACGTCTATTCCAGACACGTCTACCGTACCTACATGTGAACATTTTTAACCCTATCCATGCTGAAGGCAGCCTAATATGCCCAAAGAGCAGTGCCTGTACTTAATTCGGCAAGGAAAGAGTTAATAATATATGTAGTTTCCTGCAAAGATATAGCATGACGTCTAGATACATGGACATTTTATAATTCTAAATGTTATCAAAGGCAGTTTTATCAGGCCTCATTTCCAGTATGAAAATCGTGGATATTACAGTTGCGAATAGAAACACAGAAAACAGCAGCCTGTCCAATACGAATGCCACGTCCCTCCACTCTCTGAATATGTCATCATGCTTCAGTTCCTGCAGATGCTTCATGTGAATGAGGTTCATCAACTGCCGCACCACCGGCCCGCAGTTAGTGCCCCCAACGTAATCCAGACACGCCGGGACCGGACGTTCTACACAGTTAGCTCCCCTTCCGTCGATGGGGGCCATTTCAACCTGCTCCAAGGTTTCATTTTTCGTGACGTCCAGTTTCACGTATTCTTGCTCTTCCATGGCCACGCGGCTTTTCTTGGAGCCTCGCTTGTCTCTGTTTGACTGTCGCTTCTTGGTAGCGTTGTGCCTAGACGAGGTAATGCATAGAACTGGGGAGAGGATTGAAAAGCTGACGATGTTCAGCCAGCGTGGGACGTGCTTTGGTTGTCCTCGCTGGTGGTGGATTCCCAGAACGAGCACAGACGACAGGACCGACAGACAGCTTGTTGCCAACACCACCATCAAGTAAATACCTGCAAAGGATAACAAATGCATAATGACCATAAGGACTCTCGTAGTGATCTGTAATACATGGCGATCGTACATTTACGAGAGCGCTAATATAAGGTCTCATAATGGATACGAGAGCTTCGAGAAATGATACCCTGGCCCCTAGGTTACGAAACCTTTCTGATTTAGTGATTAAGATGTCCTGCTCAACTCAAAGTTTGAAATCCCTAATAACATTTGAGCTTGAGCATAAAATCGTACTCAAAAGGTTTCGTAATTTCAGTGATTGGATTATATAGAATACGCGTTATTAACTTCACACATTAGGCAATACATATCAAGTAATCATATAATTAGGCAGATACATGTATGTAGCTGGGAAAGGCATACGCATGCATTTTCTAGCTCATTTATTTTCTAAATTGTGGTTTAGAGCCGCCTTTAAGATTATTTCACTTATAGCACGGCTTGTCAATTTTAAAATAAGGCACCCGTAGCGCTGAATGTTGCAGAAAATCTGCGAGCATCGGCTGGTACTGACATACAAAACATGCATTTCCTAGTTAAATTATATTAAATATTAAACATATACAGGATACAGACGTGTTGCTGCCTAGTATCGTTTCTCGAAGCTTTCATATATCTACTACGAGACCATAAGGACTCGTAGCGATCTAATACATGGGCATCATGCACTTACGAGAGAGAAATGGGAGGGGGGAAGCTTCCAGAAATGATACCCAGGATCACGAATGAATGTCAAGGTCAATGGCTTTCCTAACCAATTTCCTTGTTAAAGGGTCATAAGCATCCTAGTGACAACACTGGTGGCTTTAAGATTATCAGCATTTACTTACATGCGTACCAGAAGAAATTAAAGTGAACTCACTTATAACAGATATTGACTCTGAAGTTTGAGGCATTTTGTCGGCGACCATCAGCATGAACACCGTAATCGTGAGGAGAACAGATAGCCCCAGAGTTATCTTCTCCCCGCTCTCGGGCGGAAGTAGAAACCCAGCCAGGCACAGGAAGGAAAGGATGATGCATGGAATAATTATGTTCATGAAGTAGTACTTAATACGCCTGCGCAAGTGCACGTAAAACGTCACATCCGGGAAAGGTTCATCACAGCAGTTGTAATAGACGACGTTTCTCTGAACTTTGACCCCGATCAGCTCCCATTCGCCGTTGTCTACAAAGTTTGATAGGTCCATGGTATTGGAGCGATTCCACACGTTTACCTGGAAGAGAATGTTAACATGTTTTACTATTGACGTTTATGTAGTCGGGTGTGGTATAAAATGTTCCTACTGGTCTCGGCCAGCGGGGTTACCTCTTTGACTCAGTCGGAAAGAGCGTTGGACTCACACTCCAGCAACTTGGGTTCGAATATCAGGATCGGTGGTGGTCCTTTTTTCGTTTATAAATCAAAGAAAACTACTTCATGGGCGATGTTTGGGCTTTATGTCCAAAAACTATTTGACTGATACATATTGGTCCATGGTGCCGTCAGACTATGATCAGCCCTTCATGGTATGTGCACATTTTTTATTAATTTTAGTAGGCATTAGAGCCGCTTTCAAGATAATTTAATGTTTTGCAAAAGAACCTCTGAGCACCCATTGGTACTGACGAACCAGAAACAATAAACTTACGCCTACAGTACCGATAGCGCATCCTAATTACGACTCGTCTTAATTGAACTCGTCTGTTGAAAGGGGAGGGGGAGGCTTCGAACTTCATACTCGGACAAATTGTCTGATAAAATGTACACACCTGATAACCGTTATAGGCCCACGATCCCAGTTTCAATTTACAGAACTGATCATCGAATGGGAAGAACGTGATGTCGATCTTACACGAACTGCGAAATCTGATCACCGGGCCCCAGAATACCCGGCTGTCATTGTAGACCATAGCGAGGCTTGGCATGTACCCGGATGTATAGTCATCCACACTGCAATCATAAACGGATTTTATGCACATGTACAAACTGATATGTAGTTTAAGGAATTGATGTAGCGGACGTAAAATGCCATCATCATATGCATTGCTCGGACATATATGCAAAGAAACTAAAACATATCGTATTCTTACTTTGTCTACCAATAAGATCAGTTATAGTTGCTTATAGGGCATTACTTACTGTATGCATACCTACCTATTGTAGAGTAGAATATCGGGCAGCCATATCTTATCACATGGAATTCTGATTGACGTGATGAAGCCATAGTCACTGGAGTTCCAATGTAACCGCTCGTCATACCATTCCTGCAACAATAGACACAAGTTCCTGCAATGCTGTTAGCAATATATAGAAGTTACCGTAAAAATCACCTTTACATACATATTATTTCATATAGATTTCATATACCGGTCATGCTGAAAGTAGTTTGTTCAAGGTGATTTTGCTGTTGTTGTTGTTTTGTCGTTTTCTTGGGTTTATTGTTTATTAATTTTTAAATAGTTTAAATATTTTTATTTTTTGGTTATTTCTTATTTATTGTTCAATATATTTTAGAATTAAAACATTCTAATGGTTTGCTACTTTCAAACTTAATTTGTATCGGGAATAGAATAGAAGTGTTGCATCGTTGGAATTAGTATTTTCAACCATACCTACTGCTATTTTATAAATAAATAAGAACATGCAAACTATTGTAGTATTTTAAAAGTGCGCTGCATATATTCATTGCTGTATTCACGTTCTGTCTTCGATAATATTGATGTCAATCGTTTATTTGAGCAGCAGCAAAGTGTTGATTTCAGATCTGCCATGGGAAGTATCAAACAGCAATGTTCTCAATGTCCATCGACATTTACAGGGCCGAATTAATTCTCCTGAGACTCCCACCAATTCCATGTGATAAACTGATCGGACATCACGGCTACTAATAATACCATGATTTGACAACAACGTTGCTCATGAGCCAAATATCCAATATCAGATAGCGAGGTTAGAACCTTCAAGAACTTGTCATGCATATATCGAAATAATAAAATGGGCGTAAATGCAGAATAGGAATGCGAGTTTGACAGAATAGCAATTTACAGTAAATGTATGATGATTTATAGGCAATTTAATTTAGCCAGGGGAAGTGCATTTACGTGTATTACAATAACTAACAAACAACATTATGTGTGGGACGATGAGTGGGCTAGCATCCCGTGTGGTACAGACAATGATCACGACGTGAATGGGTTAATAATGACGATTTTACGTTGCAAATACAACGACTGGAACATTGGTATGAGAACATGATGAATTGTATGGGTTATGCATGTATGCATGCTATTTTCATATCAAGATGGATCCATACATCGTGGCTAATAGCTACTGCCTTTATGGCATCCTCGAAAACACAGACCATTATGACTACGTACACTAACCTCCGTCAATTATTATTTGATGGAGGTTAGTGTGGTTATAGTGGTCTGTATTTTCTAGGATGCCTTTATGGTTGTGAACGCAGATTAAGACCGGAGACCTGCATTCGATCCGGTATTGTGTATGCTGTACGGTTGTCGCCCTTGAATCGTCTGTATCAGTCCTGGCTACTGGCTATAACCGTAAAACCAACCTCCATTAGCATATCCATGCGAGATCATTGATATTATGGAAAACGTTCCTGTAGTAGTTCATCACTGGACTAGATGGTGACTATAGATCAACACGTACATGCTATACAGACAGGATTTAGGGGGGTATTGAGGTGTGGGCTGACAGGCAAGCCGGACAGTAAAGATACACATTGACTGCACAACGTTATACAACACGGTATTCGATTGGTCTTTGATGTACAATGCTCAGGAACTTCCATTGCACGGCATGTCCAATCTTCTGGCATACTGTTCAGACATGCATAATGGAACAGATATTGTACGTTAATTCTAAACTGCGATAAGCATGTCCTCTTGGTCCTGGTTCTGACAGCTCTATTACCATATCTGCTTCTTGTGTTTCATACATGAGAGGTTTTACATCCGTTGACGTATGTTCTAACACGGTTCTGGTACACTCTGAGCTCGTCTGCGGTTTAAATGCCGCAGATTATGTCGCTATCTGATCAACTTCGCTTCTGAACTGCCATAAATACTCGCTTTCTTGGCGTGACGGTCTGGTTGACCTTCTATGCACAACGAAGGACTCGCGTGGCCAGTAAGTCGCCGTTCTAATCTCCTCGTTATTTGTACCGCAGTCAGAGCCTGTTTGGTAAATACGTAGCCGACATAACTGATTGGAGAATATGAACTTTATGATGGTTTATTTAAGTGATGATTTCGTTCTATTACTATTGAGGATTTTGGAGTTGTACGTGTTTGTCTTGTGTCTGCCCTAGTATGTGTCACACATTTTTCTCACCCAAATACTCATATTCAAAACGTCGTCCTATAGAACATAACACATCTAGGTTATTGGAGAACAAGGATAAAAAAGATTCAGCGGCTCCTTTCATATAAATAGAATACCAATCAACCTAATTTATATATTAACCTCTGAGGCATACAATCACGGTTTGATGCCTTAAAGAGCAGTGTCTATAGATGTCTAATCCAGCAGGGAGATGGTTAATATAAATAAGCCACTGAGACGGACTTATTAGGAGTCACTGGGACTGAATCTGCAGATTGAGCAGGTTTTATTACCGTAATTTCCGGCGTACTACATCTTCTGAAACAAATGACTAAACGTGTGCCATTGTTATATAATCCCCTAACGCGGACTGTAAAAGGCGTCCCTGAATCTGAATCTCTAGGTCGGGCAGGTTATTATTATTGTTGTATGTTGGATGAAGAGAGTGGAACGTAACACATCTGGAGAGAACGGCAGCGGCATTGACATCAACGTCCTCCATTAATGGACCTCTATCCCGATGGACCCGGTTAGACGTGACCTACTGTGACTTTTCCCCAGCACTGTTTACTTCCAGAAACTGTGGCACCGGTCAACTCCGTCACAATTATATCTATATGTACATGTTTAACACCGACTATTCGCCTCGTCCAATTTCCCGCTTTCAGCTCTCTCCTTTAAAGTGTACTATTTTAGCATAGTCTTATCAAAGCGTAAACTTTGACGGGATTTGCGTCTCGGTGTTTCAATAAACAACACCATTACATGTCTGGGGTCCTTTTCCGCAATTTATTGGTATTTTACCAGGATAAACAGCCTTAGCTGGAGTAATTTCTCGTGTGGCAATAAGACTGTTTTCGCGGCAGTGGTATGTCATTATAATACTAAATTCCCATCGTATGCATCGCTGTCTAAGAGAACAAGATCCATTCGTTAACGTGTTATATACCGGGACAATGCAGTTATCATCCTTGGTGTTGTTAGTATCAGACGTGTGTGTAACGGGTATGTACATGTACATGTACATATATGTACCGGGTACATGTCTTCGTTTAGAGTTTCATTTTGGGACAGACTGATCGCCAATATATGCTTATTACAATTGCTCATCAGGAAATGTATATAATTGTATAAAGTCATACCGTGCTGTCGATGGATTTCTAATGCATATCGTCGGTTTCGTGTTGATTTGCGTGTAATCAAGGTAATCTAAACTGACACATTTCCATAATCACGATGGTGCTCGTCTAACCGAAGGCGATAGAAAACACAATTGTCAGAGGTACAGATGGGTCATTCCTCGCTGAGTGTCACGCACCTAGTAATGCAAGCACTGATTTCACAATGGTCATAAGTTAGGCAGTAATGAGAGTTGTAATCTGAGAGATTGTGTTACTGAGATGAAATTGGTGTCGTTAGATTGCGTTCAGGTTTTGCTACGCCGTCGTTTTGATGATTGGTTGGATCTTTAATATGCGTATTCCTTGTCTTGATTTGAACAAGAAAAACAACGAAAAACACCAAATTCAGAATCGAATTTCTTATCTCACTGGTCATGAAGTGTTCGTCATCCATATACCAATACACACTGTTGCACAATGAAGGAGACTTTATAAATGGCAAAGCATGAAACTAATATTTTAGCATCGAAAACGATCGAAAGTAAGGTGAAAAACATTGTATTTAAAAATTAGGACATTCTAGCGAGATGGTTATAATCTTGTGATTAAGTTGTATTTAAGAAAGTGTATTTCATACTATGTAAAATCCTATATAATGGCTTGGACACCAGCCAAAGACATGACACATCTTTACGTGGGACATTAGACTCCACGGCAGAATAACGTTGTGAGTGGTACAATAACTATTATGGACCCAATTTAATCGAATTCAAGATGTAACTAATAACGGCATTGGATGCATACAAACATGCCTCGATACAGTACACTACATGCCTCGATACAGTACACTACATGCATTCCTACCTCTGATCATGTACTATGATTCTCTTGCACGATCCAGCGCCTCCGAACGCTGATGGTCTTTGACATATTTTTGACAAATATAGCTCCTATTATTCCACCGACGAGTTCATTAGGGAAATGGAGAAATCGGTTCGCACGCTTCAGTAGTAGCTATTCGCAAACACGAATGATTGTCACGTTTAGATTTGCTTAAACCAATTGGAATTGGTCCTACTGTGACACATTAAGGACATCGTTGTCGTCGTGTTAAAGTGCCCAGCATACAGATGGCAAGTTCAGAGCTAATGCAGTTCAGAGAAGTGGCATGACTGGAAGAACAAGTACTTCAACAGGTTGACTAGTGTAGTTTAATGGCTACGAATGTATTTATTTTCACATACAATTATAACCAGCTAAACTGGGTCTTATAACGTAGAGATATTCTGGTGTTCTGGTACGAA
>JAUTBZ010163563.1:0-10802 GCA_032361785.1 Lepetodrilus galriftensis | reverse complement strand
GCTTCCCCTGTAGCTATAGGGTGCCATAATAGATAGCAAAATAGTAAACGGGGTATCTTATAGCTACAGTTCTGCAGCTAGTACACTTCCTTGAAGCACATCTAATTAACAGTTTCAATATTTGTCTAAGCATATATTTCTTTTTATTCTCCATGTCTAAGTATCCGTGATTAGGCTACAGCAGTGTAACGTAGCTATAGATTGTTAGCGCTATGTATGTTCCTTCTCAGTGACCATGTATTAGCGTATGTATATTAAAGAGATGTCTCCGCATTAATCTTTATTAACAGAGTCCCTGGAGAACATAATGTTCTCTTCCAAGATATGCAGGTGCACAAATTAATCGGGAACAACAGTGTTGCTTACACATTAACGGTCGTTGACCACCCTACACAAATGTTTAATAAACTAGCAATACAACTGACAGCGTCTTTGCCAATATAGATACAAGTAAAGCAGTTTAGTGACCTTGAGAACCAAGGCTCAGTTTTACAAAGCAGTTGTAGCCCCGAGTTCGCTATGAAAGCCATATTAATCACTTGCATACAACATATTATCCTTATAACATTAAATGCCTAATTAACAGTCAGCACTTGTTTCGATGATGACAACATGCAGAATTGTAGAATTATTTAAACGACAGTATCTTACTATTCGTTATTCTTTCTTCGTAGAATTCGTGAATGTGCCTTTCGAAGTTGGTATATGAAATAAACTGCTATTTCTGTTCATTGAAATGGTGAGGTGTACGTTTCAAAGTAGTAACATGGCATTCATTCTACGCTGCATATCAATACAACCGTTTCTGGTCATGCTGATTCATTATAGCTCTTGCTTTTTACTGTATTTACTCCAAAGCTGGATAACAACTAAATGTGTGGTAAACATCTGGCACAGTTCAGCGTCGACACAAACATCAAATTGTTAAAAACAAATATTTTATTAAATGTACAAAATTATACAGTGTTCATGCTTCCGGGTAGTACTGTACACAGAAAACATATAAACAGTAATGAAACCACCAAAGCCATAAAAAATACATTTTTTTGATAGTTATTACAGTTTCTTGAAATTCAAATTTACGGCAGCATATACCAATATAACATTGAGATTACAGTACAGGTCGACAGATCGCTCTCAAAACTGCGGAGCAAATAAATACACTTAAATATTTGGATAAATACATTCCGAACTTTAGAGACCAGATAGAAATAAAAGAGAGAAATTATTTCCAATAAACGCAATTTGAGACCAGCTGGGGTATAAAACAAAAGTGGATGCTCTCGAGATCGCCTACAAAATTCATAGTCAATTGTACGATACATGTTGTCAGTACACAGCTATACGGTGAAGTTGATGTTGATGATGTACGCCTTGTCCTTTAAAAACATGAGACATATTGACATTGAAATATTTCACAGACCAGCCTGGCCTTAAATCATCACATCACTTGTCTCAACAACAATAAAAATACATGTATGCGCGTCTCAACACGAATTATTTTGACATACTCTCACGAACTTCTGGGCGAAATTATCAGCGGTTATCAGAAAGATGAAGAGTTTGTAAGAGCTGATACGAGACAAGAACCATCGAAGTCGTACTGATAAGCGCCCTCGTACTCCGACCCGCTCATGTCCTCAGTGGGGTCGCCGCCATACAAGTGGGGGTCGCTAGCACTCGGGTCGTACTCCGGAGAGCTTGACACATGTTCGTACGGCACGGAGACGTATTTGAACTCTACGTAGTTCCTGTTCATGGCGCTGTCGTAAGTGTGCGCACCCAATAAATACTGATCGAACTCGCTTCTGTCCACGTCTCCGAGCCTCTCCACCTCCGAGAACTTCTCCAAGATGTCCCCCTCGGGTAGACTGTTCTGCGATTGGTGGGAAATGTTGTGGTGATGGTGGTGGGTTTCTGCTGACTTCTGGTGGTGGCACGACAGGTAAGTGGTTGCTGCCACCGGTTCTTGCTTGATGCGGGTCGGATCTGGTCGAGATGATGCCCTCTGGCGGTGGAAGGAGTGGGACATTGTGGTGTGGGGCTGGCTCACTAGCCTTCGGAGGGTTACTAGGTTCTCGGAGGACGAGTCCAAGTTGGTACTGGTGGGGATAGGGTTGTAGCAGCTTCCGAACCGATTCACGAACATGTTGTTGCCATTTACACTGAATTTCCTCAAGAGTTCTGAATAGGATGACCTCTGATTGCTGATGGTCCGGCCTTCATCGTGGTGTGGGGGGAATTTGAACACGCTGTCACCAGCATCACTTGGTGATCTGTCTGGAGTCAAGAGGCCACTGGAGGTCATCATGCTCTCATACTGTCGGGCGTTCGTGGACGACATCGACGTCCCAGGTTCAGATCCCTCGGAACTCCCCGAAAGGGACGTTTTGTCGGCGTCCGGACTGGAAGGCGGTGAAGACTCCGGCGTGTTGAGAAGGTTTGAGAGGATTGGCGCGGCGAGGCTGACTCCAGAGTGAGAGGACGGAGAGCTCGCATGCTTATTTCCAGTACTTCCCGGACCGGAAGTCATGTTCCTGCCGAACGTGGAGACGGGTGGCAGGGTTTCCGGACGAGGGGAATCAGATGGTGCCAGAGAGGAAGCTCGCTTGCAGCTTCTCTTCGGGTGTTTCCGTCGTCGGGGTCGGTACTTGTAGTCGGGGTGGTCCTGAATGTGCTGTACCCTCAGCCTCTCCGCCTCTTCAACAAATGGACGTTTTTCCTCAACTCGCAGACCCTTCCACTTCTTACCTGTAACAAAGAACACACATATTAAATAACCAAATATCGAGTAAACGAAATGATATATGGCTTAAAGAGATATACGCATGAGGCGTAGAAACATGGGAGAACGCGTTAAATCAGTACTATTTGTCTATTCAACTGCCAAGCACATGTCCACTCAGCGGATTGTTTTATTTTGTCATCAGGTTAGAATTGAAATATACCTGCACTTGTTACACGAATGAACTGCAACATAGCACTGCAGCATGAACACACCTGACTACACAGCGCATGTCCGTACACATAGAGCGTATTCATTTCATCAATCGACCAACCCTAGGATGATGGAAATTAGCCAATGACCCAACACTCATGATGATACGAATAACCCTCATTGGCTAATTTCATCACGCGACCGTCACCCTAGGGTTGGTCGAAGGATGAAACGAATATGCTCATGAGAAACCACAGACGATCCTGAGCAGTTTCTGACATGGATTCTCCATTGATGAAAGCATTAAAACGATTTAAACTGTATATTGCTATAATGATATAAATGTCGAATCGCATATCATGGTCTTAAGCCCCTAGGGAAATACTTTCAATTTTACTTATCATCACATCCTCAGGCTGAAATATGGCATTTCATCTAATGTTCACGTTGTTATTTGGAGTATACTTAACTCATGACAATGCATTGCTCGTATTAAATTTTGTCATTGAATAATTTAGGGAAATTGTATTAAACAAACTGAAAGTTCACGGTATTTCTAGTCTATTCTGGTCTGTACATTGTACAACGACCTATAAATAACGTTCTATTAACCGGCAATATCGACTTAAAAGGTTGATATGGCGATTGTATATGTCCACGCCTGTTTCGATTTCGAACCGGAAGTAGGTAATATAGTTTTACTCTAGCCCGCGCGTCCAGCGGGTATTGATCCAGTCGACTTCAAGAAGGAACGTTACATCCAGCTGACCTTTCTACCAATGTTTCCACATCTAAGAACAAACTGAGTTAATGAAAACCACGCCTGGACCCAACGGACGTCCAGTTCCCAGGGTAGCGACTGATGTGTCGGGGGTGAGGGTGGCATGTGTGGGGGTAGGGGTGGGGGGAGTTGGGGACAAGCATACTATATTGAAACACAACCACATGCTGGAATGGGACATTTGATTATTGTCGTAGTCGATGGTACAGTGACTACTCCTTACAATCCTACAAACTACTATAGTAAGTGGATAGTTACATCTCAGACAAGCTTAAATTATAGTATTATACGGTCTTCATACTAGTACGGATGCTGGATTGTATTTGTTAACATTTCAATAGGGCATTCAATATACGTTTATTAAGTATTCAATTTGATTCTTCTTTTTTTTTTAAATATATTAGTGCTTCGGTTATGCATAGCATATAAACAAGATGTATGTCAATACTTTTTAATATTCTGAAATATTACTATTCATATTATATACTAGTATACTATTCCACTGCACGCTAACACTTGCACGTGTCCACAAAACATAACCATCAACAGGTCTTGTTGTTTACCCAACAAGATGTCGTTTATAATTGGGAATTAATAACTGTCCCCGGACTGTGTGCGAGTATGATGCCGGTCTGTGCACAGCTGAAGATAACGCCAATGTACGAGTAGACCGGGAATGTGTGTACGAGTAGACCGGGCTCACCTTGCAGAGCAGACTGCAGCAAGTGGTCGTCAACTCGCCCGGCTGAAACCAGACACCATGGAGGCCGATCACAAGCTACAACCTACTCGCTGTCGACTCCAGAACTGGCCATTAATTGCAGGGGGACACTATCTGTGTTTACTGCAGGAATCTCTGGGACAACAGGATGGTCTCCTTGCATTCCTCGTCTGAGATTTATTGTATCTCTAGGAATCGGGAATTTTCTCACGGCAATTTGGCGTGGTGACTTCGTTTAGCGTAGCGCCTAATGTAAAACACTGTGTATTTTAATAGTTCCAAAACAATTATATTCAGTATCACATGGATCTATGCTAAACAAAATTACTTTGGTGTATGTTAGTAATTTAATGTTTCATATGAGTCTGATGTTATTGAAATAAAAATATTCTTAAGCATTGTTATGTTGCCACTGTACTGTATCATATATCAGAGTTCTCAATTACACACAGTGCAAATATGTTTATATTAGGAGTGTTTGTTTAAATATTAAACATTAACAATACCCATGCAATTCGAATATTAAATATTATTTTAATATGTACAGTCGGATATTATTTACCAAGATTCCCAGAGAATTTCTCGAACATAGAAAAATATGTATCCAAATATGTGTCAATTACACAATTGACCTAGCACGGCTATCTGAGATTGTATGCAGATATAAATGTGCAGTGGTTAGCTGTGTGTAAACTCTGGTAAAGTAAATACAGTTACCAACAGCCATATACAACAACTACACCAATAGCAAACTACTAGTACTCAAAAGGTTGTTGAAATATATGTGCAGACCATATTCTGTATTGTGCATTAATTTATTTTTGGATTCAGTTTGCGAATGCGGTGAGCAATGTCAACTCATTGAGTTTGCAAGATGAGATTATTCATGGTTATAATTATTACGGAAAGAGCTCGCTAGATTAATTAAGTGAAGTAATGTCCACAGGAAAGTAAAATCAATGGGGAAATGAATATATAAGGAAATTATAAGGAGACATACAGACAGATAGACAGACAGAAAGATAGACAGACAATAGGGAATAATACAGAGATTAATAGAGAGGTACGCGGGAATGTTGAAGCGGTAACGAGAGAGAAAGATAGCAGGCATTAGGATAAGAAAGGTTTAAGATAGAAAGATAAGAGGGGAATGAGAGCGAGAGAGAGAGAGATAGAGAGAGTAGAGAAAATAGAGATATGGGTAGTATTAGACCCGATAAATATATAATAAATGCGCATTTGAAAGAATGAACTGAGGAGGTAGGCGGTGGTTGGTAGATGTAGACATGGGAAGAAAGCTAGAAGAGGTATAGGGAACGATAAGGGGAATGAGAGTGAGAGAGAGAGGGAGAGAGGGGGAGAGAGAGAGAAATAGATAGAAGAGGGAGGCAGAGTGAGGTAGCATTAGACTTCCAAAAAATAATAACTGATCTTGAACACATTGGCCAGGAACCTTAGCTGTCATATTCCTGCCAGTAGTGTTGTCTGGAGAAGCTTCTGGCTACAGTCAGCAGTCAGCACAGTCAGCAGTCAGCACAGGACAGAAGCAGTCAGCACAGGACAGAACTTACCTAGAATCTTACTAAGATCTGCGTTGTGGATGTCTGGGTTCTCGTCAGCCAGCTTCTTCCTCTCCACCTTGGCCCACACCATGAAAGCGTTCATGGGTCTCCGGATCCTCTGCTCGGATCTTCTTGGAGGAAGTCTGACTATGGCGCTTTCTTGGGGTGGAACCACCCCGGGTGGGAACTTCGGTATCCAGTCGTACTGGAAATGTGGATTTGGGTGAAGTGGTGGTCCGTGGGGGCCACCGTACATGCTCATCAGCATGGTTGGGGTCGGGCCCGGGTTGCCTGTGGGGTGGCACGAGTGGATCATGTGGGACAGACGGGCAGACGATAGTTCCAGCAGACGACAAGGCACACGGTCCCAAGTTTGTCAAACTGTCAATGTAGCCCCAAGTGTCCACAACTCTCGGTGATCAGTGTAGAAGTATTATCGGTGAAGTAAAGTTAGTATCCAAATTCACCAACCCACTCTTCCTACTTTATAATGTACTTCATTTGGAGATCAGAAATTATAACACGACATTTGAGAGACCAGCTGACTATATTTATATACAGGGGGTAGCGCGGTCAACTTGAGGGTCCCTCTTCAACTGTCCAATCACGGAGGAGTACGGCTCTATGCAAATCTGTGTCACGTGCGCTAAACTGTCGTCCGTCCTCGCGCGGAGCAGACGACAAAGTTTCGCTCGCAGTATCATGTTTCTGAATCCAGTTGGTCATGTTTGTAAACTTTGTGACTCAACACGGCATAGTTTGTAGTGGTTTGTAGCAACAACGTTGAATACTTATGTCAAATATGAATTGAAGAGTTGTTTTCAAACGCCGGAATTATGTAACTCGAATGAATCTACGTGCCGTAAAATAGTAGCAAATGCCAATGCCATTAAATAACATTAAATTAAATATAGACTGATGTCGACTATACAAAAGATCTGAATAAAATACATATTTTCCTGGACCATGCTATGTAATAATAAATTAGACATTTTGACAAAAACTAGCCTACTATAACCCAAATCGAACTCGTAGTTTTGCTTTCTTGTGCGCAATTTATCGAAACAAACTTTTAAAGTCACTGAATCATCTTGAGAAAACCCAGTAATTTGCCTTTCTCGAAAAGGATCTCGCTTCCAATTGTTAGCTGAATACTATACCTCAGGAAAATACAACTCAGTTACAAACTGAGGTTTAAATTCAGAGTTCTGGATGTGTTTTTAATTTTAGAGAAATCCAAGCCAGGGGGCATATTCTCGAAACGTTCTTACGAATTTCTTAGCATAAGAACAG
This sequence comes from Lepetodrilus galriftensis, assembly GCA_032361785.1. Taxonomy (NCBI): domain Eukaryota; kingdom Metazoa; phylum Mollusca; class Gastropoda; order Lepetellida; family Lepetodrilidae; genus Lepetodrilus; species Lepetodrilus galriftensis. The sequence continues at coordinate 3,507 of JAUTBZ010163563.1, read as the reverse complement.
TTCGCAGCCATACTATATGAATCGTTAAGATTGTCGTACGATCGTAAGAACGATTCGAGAATAGGCCCCCTGGTTGTATTGTGAAATAAAGTCCAACATTAGTTTCTCAACGCAATATGACGGCCGCGCTACAGTTCGAGTGCCTGCAGATGGTTCTTACCTGACGAATATAGCATAATATCGTGACCTGTTGGTAGATTTGGGGTGTTTTATTTATTTATCTATCATTACCATTCGCTTCAGCTTTTAATTCATACTTGTTTCAAATGGATCTGTTTTTCACTCTGGGTCACATGCAGACCGTATTCTCACCCAACCCTCCATGAACAGTTAGTTAAACATTTCTAAGAGTTCAATCATAAAGTTCTTCAGTGGCTCTGTTCATATCAATATATTAAATTCAGTAGAATTGATATAAACAATGCCATTATATAACTCCTCTGAGACTAAGATTAGTAAAAATAAATTTCAATTAAAGGTATCAGCCAAGGTAAGCTATTGTCACCCACGTTATCTTCAAAACACGTTCAAAACTAATATATGACTTCAAAGGTTTAAAACTCAATACGGCTAGATAATTCAAAATATATCCATGGAAATATATCATCAGTTTACCAATATTATGGCTCTATTCATCAGATCCAATTCGATTGGACGCGCTTAATCCATGGTATGCCTTCATATAATTATATTCAGTGGCGATATTGAATATCTCGACCTAGGGTATAATAATCACTTCGAATAATTACAACGTCTCACGTAATAATTGATACGTACTTAACAATGTTAAAAAAAGATAAAACCCTCTATGAAATATGATCGTGATGCAATATAGATAACCGCACCGTTATGATAACGGCTAAAGACAAGAAACGATAATACAAGTACCGTAGCCTACATCTTTAGATAATATATACGTATATGACAGCTCAATCTGCAAAATGTACACCTAAATAATTAAATACATTGAAACAATATTAAAGAATGAAAACATTGTACAACTGTAATAAATGTTAATGTATAATTCACCTAGTTTTAGTAACACATTACTGTACATAATAAATATTAGAAAAGTAGCGTTCTTGAGAGCAGTATAGGTTAAGACCTGATAAGCTCCTTACGAGCGAAGCGTGCATCAGATTATCATAGAGTAAATAAGCTAATATCATCTGGAGACCGGGCATGGAGGCTTAGTGTTGTGGTGCGAACTTTGCTCCTAAAGAATCACTTCTATCACACTCGTCCAGCTTAAATCTGGTAACATGACCCAACCAGCACACTTACGACACAATCACGTCACTTCAAGTTTATACATCGCAACATCTTTACATGTACACGGTTTCAGATTATTGTTACGATTAAGCAGTAAAAGATTGTATTGCCCTCTTTAATTCTTAGTTATGGGTGTGGGCGAGGCACTGGGGTAGGGGTGGTGTGGGGAGTGGTGATGGTGGGGAGTGGATGGGGTGGACGGGGTGGGGTTATTGGTTACTATGTTAATCGGTGTACCGTCAAGAGTCACATCAATCTATGGCAACCAGTGGTTTTGAGTTCACCGTTCGGTGTCCGGACAGTTTGGGATTTTTTAACATCTAAGTTTCCAAAGAGAAAAAGAAATTCTGATTAATGTCAAAAACTTGCACAGCTGTTTGATAGAACACCGCAACAAACAATTATATTGTGATATTTCGGAACTACTATTAACGTAAGTATACTATTATATACATGTACTGTTAAATTGGAACAAGTGAAGTAGATATTGTGCTGACTTTGCTCAAACATCGCTTTCATTTATGCTATATTTGCAACAAATTATATAAATTTAGAAACAGTCCCATGATAAGTCAGCGGGAGCCTACGTGATGACTTTGATGCTTCTGCTCTACTTCCGTTTCCTTCACTTTAATGTAGGTTACAATGTGACTTCCTCTGTCATTCGGATGTTCCGCGCAAACCTTGCACTGGTATTGTCCAAGGAATCAGACACGGAGAAGGCATTATAGCTGAATATTATTCCACAGTGTTTGATTAGTTTTAGCCGAGTAAATCTTAGATCCTGTCTTCTCCACTATCTAACAGGAAAGTCTCAAGGAACTCAGTTAAAGTGCTTGTCACAATGACTTTCCGAGAACTCCGATATGAACCAATCAGATATGTTCTTGTCGAATCATGTTCGGATGTTAGATAGTACATGTTTATGAATGACCATAATAGTCAGACTACAACTTGTTATGCAGTGATTTTGCGAAAACCTATTATTGTTCTTATTTTTATGGCTTTCTGTTAGTTTGACATATCGTGTCATTCAAATTCACAATTTGTCAAGTTATTACTGGAAGCATCATAGTTCCGATCATGGTTATTCAGACGGCAAAAGCATGAACAGGCTGTATTGGAAGCCAGATAGCGGATATATAATCAACAAATCAAATAAAATGTCCTCTTGTTTTAAGCTTGTATCTTTACATGTTTGTTATCCATTGCTATCGTTTTTATTTGTAGGAATAAAAGCTCTACAGAGCTAACGTATGTTTGTTATATACATATCCGACGTTAAATAACGCTCCTTCTATGCTGCATTAATTATTGTGTGTGCAAGCTTACCTCAAATGTTTGGAAGTTGGCTTGAGGAACCTGGTATCATTCTACGTCCAGTGCTTCAGCAAGCTCTTGAAGAGTACCTGGAACCTCCCAGGGGAGGTATTCATAAAGGGGCTTACGTCAGTTTTTGATGACCAAATATAGATAGCAAAAACTGACTTAGCCCCTTTAAGAAAGGGTGTAAGTCAGTATTTGCTATATATTTGGTCATCAGAACTGACTTAAACCCTTTCGTTAATACAGCCCCAGTAATATAGACTTGCTTAACTGATCATGGGATTATCTTTCATAGGAGTGTATGGGTGAGAACAAGGGGTGACACAGACTAACAAAATGACTACTGCCCTCAATTAGTTGTGGTAAGTATAACATACACAAGACAACGTGTATCGTAACTTGGATTGAGTCACCAGTGCAGGTGCGACTTTAGAGCCTATTTCCTATTTGTATTCTAATTCCGTGTTGATACAACCTTGGACGTATGTCCGTGTTCACTGTCGATAAAATAGTTGACGTATTTCAACACAACAATTTCTCGGGAAATATTAATTCCTGCAATATTGGAGTACTGTATTTTAATTCATATTTATTCCAGGTACATTTTCTCAATTACGTCCGCTTCAAGTGATGGATGTCCTTTGGTAAATGTATTTAATTTATTCTTTGTATTAATTATCTCGTATCCCGTTCGAGCGCGGCTGCTGCTTGGATGGGTGACAATAACCTGATCGTATCTAGGATTCGTTCCTGTCCACACTGAATCACAGGCTGAAAAACCTGTGGTATCTATATCACCTTAGGCAAATGACTTAAATCGAACATGCCTCTGTTCACCTAGCCCTTGTCAATGGCGTTTCGTATCAATTTTTCGATTTTTAATGATTTTGACATTTTTTGAAAATTTAT
>JAUTBZ010163552.1:0-10804 GCA_032361785.1 Lepetodrilus galriftensis | reverse complement strand
GCACAGTATATCTGCGCCTGCGTAGGACAGAACAGCTAGAAAGGAGCCGCCCCCTTTCCAGAATGTGCGTCCAACATTGTCAGTGGAACACTACCTTAGTCTCCGCAAGCATGGTTATCCTTTGGCTCAGTCGGTAGAGCGTTGTACTCACAATCCAGCAACTAGGGTTCGAATCCCATAATCATATTTGTATAGCGCCCATGGCATATCGAAGAGTGATCAAGGGCGTTGTATTATGCTCTCAAATATACTTTATTTGAGCCTCTTTTGAAAGGTTCCCCATTGATGTGTCGCATGCAACTGGAGAGTCCGTATCCTTTCACGGAGCTCGCTTATCAGAGTTAATAAGGGTCCTCTTTGCCGATGGCTAATACACTGCACAGAAAGCACTATGGTCTCTTAGTGGATGACCATGAGAGTGCTCGGTGAAAAGATATCCTGACCTGTGCCAATGGGACAGTTCGAACAACCTTGGATATGTGAATTATTTAGCGTCTGTATGTCATCACAGTCAGCTAGTGCTATCTGAGACCTGTTCAGGAGGACGAGTTTACGTCACATATAATATGAAGTATGAACGTTGCTAAGGAGATTTCACGCGTGAACTCGCCCTCCTGAACAGGCCTCAGGTTTGCTGTTACCTTTTGCCCAACATGACGGTGGAGTCTATTCCGCGGACCCGGGCCAAATTCACGGCAATCTCATTGGCTCACGGGGCTACGATTATGAAAATAGTTTATGAAAGTGTTTGTTTCATGGGTCATGCATGTGAGCTAATCAAATTGCCGGGAATGAATCCGGTTCCGGTAAATAGACCGCAATTCAGGGTCCGGGGAATAGAGTTCACCCTACACGTCGTGCCCCAAAATGAACATCTTTGTCTTCCTGATAATAGCAACTCGCGTTAACAACAGATCCGGTTTTCAAAATACCGCTGCCAGTCACTAAGCTGAACCTAAAGTAGTCCTACGCCACCAAATTACACACTGGCACCAACATATACCTTTATCTGAAGTGACGCTAAGCACCGTTCACCACGACCCGCGTTGAACACGGATGGCTCCACGATTCGGCATGTAATAGAATTATTCAGTAGAGTTTAGGAACCAGACAACATTCTATAAACTATACCTACTCCAGCCTTGATAATTACAACGCCGGAATGTCTCTTGACATTTAACGTGTATTGCTTCTCAACCATACTTGCACAATCCCGTGCAAGCAATTTTCGCCATGATGGCGCATGAGGAAAACTGCTAATGACACATGTACGAGGTGCGGTTAAGACACGACGAGGACTAATTTACACATTGAAGGTTCAGCAATAACTGTGTAATCACCTGCCACTCAGCGACGCTTGGTCCGCGCGATCACTCTCCCGATGTTTACCCATGAGTGTGTTAATTCTAAAGAACGGATGCATGTTACCCGGAAATAATTTCACCCCCAATAACTGGATGATATTTCCTGCAGGTGATGGGTTCCCTTTCTCGAAGTCATCGTAGCTGCTAAGAGACCTTAGCGCTCTTGTCGTAAGTTGCGGCTGTCTTGCTCGCTGATGCAATATCTACGAGAGCGTTTTATGGATACGAGAGTTTGTATTCAGGGCACTATTCCGTGCAGATCTCGTATCCACACTCTCGTATCTACTCGGTACCCGTTATAGTGTCTATCGTATATCGCTGATAGTTACGATAGGGCTGTGATAACTGTGGATACGAGAGCTTTATATCATACATACTAACAATAATAACAATAATAATTTGCACATTTATTTTGCATCAAATCTACGTACGAAAGACTGCTCATAGCGCTACATACTTATATTATTAATAATAATATTAATAATAAGGACACTTATAACGCGCTAAACTCCACACCGATAAGGCATGCTCAAGGCGCTTACAAACAAGAAAGAAAGTTTAGACATATCGGCGAAAAGTTTTAAATTGAGCTTTAATAGTAGGAAGTGACGGTGCGAAGGATGCTGGTACATCTTTATACATAGACTGCATGCACCGTAAACTCTTTCAGATCATGACAGATGTACCGGAAGCCTCCCATATCTAGACATCGTAATTGTTTCCCGTTCTTTACTTGCCCCAAACAGATTGCTTGTGTGGTGCTGACACGTACATCTATCGTAGCTACATCAATCTACCCGTGTATTTATTCCATAGCAGATAGTGCATCTCTTGAGAAACCGTTGAGAGCCATTTGTTTCGGTATTCGTTTTATTTTATTTTTGTATCGCTTCAGGTATTGTTTATTTATCTAATTTCTTCTTGGAGGTTTTGTTATTGTTTTTATCGCGTCTGTTGAAGCATTGACGATGCCTTCTGTCATAGATGTATTAAAAATTGTTTATTTAACTGAAACAAATCTCGGAATTCAAAGAAAAACATAGTCCAGTTTAGCATCATATCGCTTCAAACTGAAATGCGATAAGACAGCTTTTTTTGCAAATTCAACTTTGAAAAGTCTATTTACAGAGAAACCATCGATGTATTAAATAAACGAGTATCCATACATCACTAGATGTTAAAAGCCACTGACTCGAGCCGTCATCTGATAGTAGTTTTCGTGGTAGTAAACGTACACTTCCTTTCCCAGCTGAGTGAAGAACGAGCTAAAATAATACATTGAAGATTACTCACAGGTCGAAACGCAATCTTACAACGACCCACAACCCATGAATCCTCGTCAGTTGGATCTCCTTCGGTTAGCTTATATTCAGGTTGTAGCGGATTGGAGATGTATACCTTGCCAAATGAGCGTCCAACACCGCCTTTCAGCGAGACGTGTGGAGATTATCGGATGAAATGAACAAATCCCCTGAAATGGCGCCAAGCTGTGATTTACTTGAATGAGCTCTGGTTCCAATGACCCCCATTTGAAGAGGGGACCGATTGATTTTGTGATAAATCAAGAGGGACAATGGTACAGACGATTCGTGGGTCACGATTTAACAATCAGTGACGTACCATTCTCTTTAGTCTTATGACTTTGACCTTTAAACTATATATGTACAATTGAGGAATAAATCAAATACTAAATCTGCTTCCCTCTTTCGTCTAGAATCGTTATTTCAAATAAATAGAATTTTCCTTTTGCATAATATATAATTAATTGAGGAAAGAGTAACACACTCAATCTCCTTTCCTCTTTCATTATTGGAAAGATATTGGTATACGAGTGTATATTTGGACTACATAAACTTCCCTCCACCCCACCCCACCCCGCACATCACTAACAAAATCCGTTCACCCTCTCCCCCACCCTTCTGACCACCTGGAACCACCACACTAATCGTCGTGAGAGTGGACCAGCAATTCTGATTCCAAAACCTTTCCAAACTTGTCTTTCACATCCGGCAGAAGTGTCAGAAGTAAGGTTGGGTATATTTTCACGAAGGGTCCCTTATCTAAGTACTACGAGACCATAACGCTCTCGTGGCCATCTCTAATACAAGATGACCGTGTATTTATAACGATAGCGCAATGAACTCTTAGAGGACAAGATAGTTTTGTGAAACGATACCCTGATGATTATATTGTGCAGAAAGTAAACTATGTTTCCTTCTTCCGAATCTCGACGCTGATTGTTCAACTTCTATAACTTGTATTTTTCCAGAAATACCGGTACCTGTAGATAATTACGACCCAGACAACGGTTCACCTGGTTTAATGTCGAATGTGTATGTCTGAAGTGATTTAGACGCAGTAGAGTCTAACGAAGTTCTATATTGCAGAACTTTAGTGCTAGTCCAATCCACATCGAAATTTGAAGAATCTAAATTGTTCAAATTCCAACGGAATGATTTCTCGTAAAGTGTGTGCATCCAAGTCTGCAATGATATATACGTACATTCCAGTTTCTCTGATTTGACATCAGTGGAAGTAATTGAGTTTGTTAGTGTTCGTCATTAAACGATCTAGCCACGGTTTCACGAAACAAACTTGAGATTTCGCTCAGCTGAGATTTCTCCCATTTACAGATTGTTGTAGCTTGATTAAAAATTAAACCCTAGCCGAGATTTTACTCAAGCTACAGAACCGAGTCAATGGGAGAAATCTCAGTTGAGAAAAGTTTCAAACTCAAGTTTGTTTCGAGAAATCGGGGTCAATCTGCGCAGGGTACGGTTGCATGACGCTCTTAGCGCTACGGTGTAACTGGGCTCCCGGCACAATAGAAGGCGTTGACCTTACAATAGTTGTAGTTGTAAGAGCGTTGTGCAGCTGGCCTAAAACTGGTGCTGTTACGTCTCTGCGACTATCAAAGTGAAAGTGAGCACGTCGAGGCCAGGTTGTTGAGAGATGATTTTAATAGCGAATTATCCAGTTAGCTGATTTTTATACACAGTTCAAAGTTGTGGATTGGGTTGTTCAGTTCACTCTATTCTGATTAACCTGGGTACTAACTTGTGGCAGACACTCACCCTTTGCTAGGTTAATTGTTCAGGGAGTGATTTTAATAGCGAATTATCCGGTTAGATGAGTTTTATACACAGTTCAAAGTTGTCGATGAGGTTGTTCAATTTACTCTCATCTGATTAACCTAGGTATCAGATAATAATCCTTTGCTAGATTAATTCTGCAATTTTCATATACCGGTAGTTAATATTTTAACATGATTAAATAACCCGCTGATTAGCGTAATCACGTACTGCATATCATGACCAAGGCCCAGACATTATGTAATTGTTTGATTACGATTCAAATTTTTGTATATGGGGATTTGTGAACAAGACTTTGGGTTGAGCATGAACTCGTACTAAAAAGAAAGGTTTCGTAACTTCGGAGTCAGGTATATTTTCCATGCATCTACACATGATTATGGTCTGCAAATCCAATGACGATGCAATTCATCATCCATATGTGCAATGAAAAATCTCTCACCTCGGATCTGTCTATCAGTAGGTTTATTTTCAATGTAAAAATGTGCCAGTACCTACGACATAATGGGTGGTAAAAGTATCCCTTCCATATCTGAAGATGGGTCAATAATAGCCATAACATTGATTCGTATTGTCTTTCAAAGAAGACCTTATGTTGAGTATACAATGATCTATACCTAAAGTAATGCACAGTAAACACCACGTACAGCCTCTAATAAGCATATACATTGGGGAAAGTAGAGTCATCTACTCAACAAAAATGTCCTATTCCTCAGGTGAGCAGTATTTCCGGTCTTGTCTACGAAGGGAGGTAACTATTGACACAGATATCAGATTTATCCACGATCTAATCACTTTGAGCCAGAAACGGGACGGTGTGGATTATCAAGAAACAAGACAGTGCTGACAGTTCAATGTATATTAATATTTATGTCCGAATTACCGGGTAGACTTGTTTCCACGTAATCATTGGGGAATTATTTGCGTGGGAGAAGGTAGCACATTGATATATGATACGCTAATCTCCAATAACTATACATCATTCGTGTTAATAATCATATTAAACTCGATATGTTCCGTGTACACAGATATGGTTATACGAGAACTGCCTTAATGTGTTAGTGCTGTACATGTACGATACGTATTTATATCAGATGGTGTGGGCTTTTTTCTACCTTTTACCTTGTAAATCTAGATAACCGTAATACGAAACGAAAAGATTCAAATATAAGGTAATGGATTTCAAGCAGAAGAAAACCATTGTGGGAATGTGCAAGTCACCCCAAGTGTATCAAACAATCTATGAACGTGAATGCTAAATTAGCTATATAATATATATTTTCTGTTGTTGTTGTTGTTGATTATCATTATCTTTGTAATTAAATTATAGAAAATGACAAATGATATCACTAAAAGTCCGTCCCCTATAGAGTTACACTGTCAGTAACCGGTAGAACCATTGAGAGAGAGAGAGAGACGGACGGACGGACGGACAGACGGACAGACAAACACACATAGAGCGAGAGAGACAGAGACATGAGATTGAGAGAAATTAAAAGAGAGATTAACTAGTCTTAGAGAATATGTATTTCTTCATATTTCCAAATTCTCCAATTTTCGAAATATGAGAAATTGACAAACATTCCTGCATGTTATCTCATTTACTGTGCTACTTATAACTGTCATAGTGTGCCACTTGCGCGAATATATTTCTCGAGTTGAAATACCAATAATACGCTGTGAACCTATATGAATCTCAGAAACGTCCCAATAAATACAATATACATCCAGTTATGACCTAGATACGTCCATTGAGCTCACAATCATACTTACTTCCCAATGAAGTGGTACACGGGCCCTAGTTCTACACACGCTGTGTGTCACTTATACGATCGCTCATCACTCACAATGTCCTTGGAGGTTATTACTCATAGATTCCTGCGGCTTTAATGTTCCAGAACACGATGACATTTCAGGATCCACCGGTGGTTCGATTTACACAACTCATACATCTTTGACATTCCGATAACTCTGACAGAACACAAACGAGATCAAAACCTCAAATCTGTGGCCTCATAGTGCATACTTTTCGATGAATATGTTTTATTTATGCTGTATTGGGAAGAGAATAATGACAGTGTTATCTCTGCTGACCCCTTTTTAAGATACAGATGAGTTGACGGCGATCGTTTGATCATAGACGGATATCAGTTTGGGAAATATTGGATTCAGTTATTATGTTGGATGTTAACAATAGGACATTGCGGTTAATAACTTTTTCATGATGATTATTGTTCTACTAGTGCGTGGAAACGCAAGGAAATCATGATTTTATCTATTTCATTTTTATGTTAATAGTTTGCATGGTAACGTACACGATCCTAGACGCTGGAATGTCTGTTGTGACAATCCCCTTTGTGGTATAAAAATATGTTATAACCATTTCAATAATAGTTTCGCAATGAAAGAAGTCCGTGTCTATTATTATGCATCATCCATAGTGTATCCTGTGTATATTGTGCATGCATGGTTATATATATGTATGCCTTGCAGTCTGTATCTTCTGTGTGGTAATGCATACAAACAGTCATTTAATGTTAAGCTAGAATTTCTGCGTGTTATATAACAAACAAAATAGTTGGAAGAACAAGAGATCGGTATGCAGCCAAATTCACACACAGTTATATTAAATTACAAACAATGACTTTAAGAATTTAAGAATTTATGGATTTTGGAAGTTCTCATTTCACTAAAATCAGATCATCGATATCTCGTCGGACAACATGTAGAAATGTTCGTGTGTACTCATAGCGAACCTTGTTGACTACCTATTGTCCCTACGGTTATTAAATAATCGGTTTATATAATAATGGTTGGATAGAAGTCTGTGGACGTGTTCCTTTCATTCTCGTTTCATTTACGTTATGTGTGTTTGCTTTGGTGGTAATTTACGTTATGTTGCAAGCGTGAATAGGTCCTGAGATTGTGAACATAAATTAATAACATTTTATGTTCAACTCAGTTTTCTTCATGATGATCGAGCATGATGAATTCGCAATAAAAAAAAAGTTGCGTCATTTCGCTGAAAGTATCGTGGGAGAAATATTATGTTACTTCTATTAGTGTGAAACACATACATCCTCGAGAATAACAATCACGAAAAGCTTTTTAGCTCTGAGACAAAGAAGGGTATATATTATATACATACATCTCAATCATCTCTGCGGTATACCGGAATCTAGATCTAATCGAGAAAGCTCATCTGTCAAGGTTTAGCAAGGAAAGAAATGTTTGACTATTTTCAGGCACCATCCATATTGTAAAGCGTTGATTGGTTTATTGAGAACACGTTTCCTTTCGCCGTCAGAGTTGAAGTAAACCGTCGAGTATGCACCCTTGGAAAGACGACGTGACAGCGTGAATCTGAGTTGGCAAGGGGGCAATGGTAGGAGGGAAGAAGGATATACAAATGGCAATGTGATTGAAATTGATTGTACCTTTCCATTCTAGTATTCTCACCATGCGCGTGAATTCTGTTAAAGAGGTTCCTATGTTGAAGCAATTTTCTCAAAGGCGGTTTTCTAATCTCAATTGAAACCACGCTTTAAATATTAACACTCGAATGACGTTGATGTGACGATTACAATACCTTTCAAGTGTGAAGTTTTGATAAACTGATACTCGCACGAACGTTTCCATCATGCCGTGAAAGAAGAAGAGACTGGGCACAAATCTCCGTCTGTATGCAGGGAATAGACGCGGAGAATGTTCGTCTAATTCAATTAAGCGGAAGAATTGTATGTGGCGTGGATGATTTTTAGGCCCGTTTCTTAAATCAACCCTGGTGCTATTTATATTTTTTTATATAATTTCGTTCTCGAGAGTTTAATGCATTTGCTTTCAATTATTATATAAGTGATCCATTAAATTAATCCAGGGAGAAAACAAGCACTTCAAATGTTTGCATTGATTTTGAAGTAGTTTTTTGGCTTGTTTTTCATGTTGCATTTTGCCAAGTTGATTGGTAAAATGACGTATTTTCCGGAAAGAACTTTTGACACAAAGCATTATAAATATCCGATTGACAAGTATGAATACGTTTCGGCAAAGACGTAAGCGCCTTGGAACTACGTCGCTTTGTATGTTTGTTTTTACCCGGTTATAATCATACCTTTAAAATACCGTCCTACTTTCGTTTTACTAAAGGGTCGTACCGGAATCCTGAATTACGTCATTTCCGGCTATAGGAAACGCGCACTTGACAACTGTTATGTATACATATTCCATTGAATTTGACCTAGCTCGTGACTTTCTTAGTTCGAATTTTAACTTTGGTTGTAAATGAAATGGTAAATAAATGAAGGATTTTCTAAAAAGCTGTTATTGTGGTCGCATAATTAGAAAATTAGGATAGGAATTTGTCTTATTATATTTTCAGCGATTAATTAACATGTTCAAACTATTAGACGGTTTGAATTATTAGTGTAATTACGGTACATAACATTCTACTGTATGTGCCATGATTAGTCTGCGTTATGATTAACTAATTGAATATCGTTTTACCGAGCTAATGCAAATTTAACAATCTTAATTAAAACCCGTCGGAATTCATACAAGCGAATGTCAAACTAATGACTGTTGCATCTTGTAGATTTGATCACAACATGAAATTGTTCTTACACAAATTAGCTACATTTGCACAAATATTTTTTTTAAAGCAAGGTATGCATTTTCATGCCAGAAAGTTCAAATTGTCTTGTCAGGAATGGATAGTTCCTAAACATACATTGACATGTACAGCTTTACTTGTCCTATTCATTTCTCCTTTCACGATGATGCCTTCAACCTACAGTACCAGGGTGTAATTTGCGTCTTGCATTAGTGCACAGTAATCAACAAGCCATCATGAACTATACCGCCGTATTCTTAAACCCAGAGTTGGAGACCTAATAGTTTATCGATGAGAAATAATCATACAACTTGAGCTGATTGAATGGAACGTTTAATTAATGCAATTTACTACCATCGTGTCTATAATATTTATTTTAAATATAATTGTGTTTAAGGTGTAGCATCGTTCATTAAGCAGAAATACAATTAATTAGTGTACATATTATATACTTTAACTGTCTATGTCTTCAAAATAATTGGCCTCTTGACCCGTTCAACGCTGTTAGAGCTTAATTATTTTGAAAGTATGGAGATTTGTTTTCACATGTTACTACACATGTGGAATCATATGCATCCACGCGCAATATATGTTCCACACGTGTAGATGTTGCTCATGAACACACGTAGATGTTCCAGTGACATAAATTTGACGAGATGCCGTCCTTTGCAAGGATTAAGACAACTCGTATACCGTAATCCCCGACATCTTATCGAGAAGATTGCCAGCATAAGCGCATTCGTGGGTCCATAAATCTTTCAAAAGCGTATCCTTCTGTCATCCCATACAGTCTAGACAATACTATACAGCTTAATCGTCACTGGAGAGGGCCAGTGTGTTAGTCATCGCCTCTCCAGGCCGGACCTTGTCAAGGAGGTTATTCAGAACAGCTATTATTGTGGGGGAGATGGCGAGATGCGGCTTTTGCTGTCAAGAAATGAGACTAAATCATAGCTCGATATCGAAAGTTGTCATTTTCTTCTAGAAGACAAGCAGGAAAATAGATTTTATCTATTTCCTTTCTCTTCCGTGACATTATCCCTTTGTTGTCTAGTTTTCAACCGGATTATGTCAAAACTTGGGAGGTATGGTCTTGCGCCTCAGACATTTAGTCTGTGTTTCACGAAAGGGTTGTATTGTAGTCCTGGCGTAAATCAGAAGTTACGCCGTGTTTTTTACTATAGCAAGAAATGGCGTAAACATCGATTTACGCCATGAATACCGGTAAGACCCATCCGTGAAACGTAGGCCTCAATATATGTAGATTTAGACATTTATTCTGAAGATTGACATGAATATCCCCGATAACGATATCATAATGAGTGGGTTGGGACTACGTCCGTACGGACACGATAACAATATTATTCGTGTAAATGTATCAAGAAACCTATTGTAAATAAGTTAGACTTGATATTTGTTAGCCTAGAGCTTGGTGCACTATACAAGATTACCTGATAATTCCTTGACCTTGTTTCGTCGGTAGGTATTCATACGTTGTACATTGGTATGTGTGCACTACTATTGAACTCCGTGGAATATAGTTTTCATTATTAATACTGTATGCATGTTAATACTGCCACATCTCTGAATCAGTATGCGTGCGTGTGCGCGCGTGTGTGTGCGGGTGAATGGGCGTGTGCGTTTGTGTGTATAAGTGTGTGTGTGTGTGTGTGTGTGTGCGTGTGTGTTGTGTGTGTGTGGGTATGTGCGTTTACGTGTGTTTGTGTTTGCGTGTGTTT
>JAUTBZ010163551.1:0-24615 GCA_032361785.1 Lepetodrilus galriftensis | reverse complement strand
TTTTATAACAATAATCACATAAAAAAATAATATTTTTCAATATTTATTAAAATAATTTATATTTTTTTGTTTATTTATATTGTTTATTATGTACAATACGTACAGATAAGGATATATTTATAATGATTAAAAAACAAATATGTGTAATAGGGCTTGGATACATCGGTCTACCAACCGCCGCTCTACTAGCAAACAAAGGATTTCAGGTACATGGAGTTGATGTTGTACAAAGTACTGTCGATACAATCAACAAAGGAGAGATACATATTGTTGAACCAGAGCTGGATACATTTGTCCAAGCTGCAGTAAAAAGTGAAAAGTTAAAAGCATACACAAAACCCATTGAATCAGATATTTTCATTATTGCGGTGCCTACCCCCTTTCATGATGGATTTGTGCCAAATATTGACTATGTTATCTCTGCAACCAGAGCCATTGCACCCTACGTAAAAAAAGGGAATATCATTATTTTGGAATCAACCTCTCCTGTAGGAACAACGCACAAAGTAGAAGAGATATTAAAAGAGGAGGGTCTTGATACCTCAACTCTATATATTGCACACTGTCCTGAGAGGGTTCTACCTGGACAAATCATGAGAGAACTTGTTGAAAATGATAGAATTGTAGGAGGAATTACAGAAGAAGCAACTCAAAAAACCATTGAATTCTATAAGACATTTGTTGACGGAGAAGTTCTCTCTACCAATGCCAAAACAGCAGAAATGGCTAAACTTACAGAAAACTCATTCAGAGATACCAATATTGCTTTTGCTAACGAACTCTCCATTCTATGTGATAAATTTGATATTAATGTTTGGGAACTGATTGAACTCACCAACAGACATCCACGTGTTAATGTACTTCAACCAAGTGCAGGCGTAGGTGGTCACTGTATTGCTGTAGACCCATGGTTTATTGTTCATGCAGGAGGTAAGGATGCAAAAATAATTCGTACTGCACGAGAGGTAAATACCTATAAAACAGAGTGGAGTATTGAAAAAGTTAAAAACAGTGCTTTACATTTTGAAAAAGAGCATGGAAGAGAAGCAAAAATTGCCTGTATGGGTCTTGCTTTTAAACCAAACATAGATGATTTAAGAGAATCCCCTGCCCTCTATATAACACGTCAACTATTAACAGATAAACTGAATATATTACCTGTTGAACCCAATATAGAAAGTTTTTCAGAATTTGATATTTATGATTATAATGAGGCAATTGAAAATGCAGATATTATAGTTTTTTTGGTAAAACACAACGAGTTTACATCGTTAAATATTAAAAAAGAGAAACAAGTTATTGACTTTTGTGGAGTAAATAAATGATCTATAACTAGAAGAGAACTTTTATTCTCTTCTCTATCATAATAAAATATAAAATAGGAAAATCAAATAATGCATAACAATAAAGAGTTCGATATACAATTATTCTTTAAAATACTTTCTAACTATAAATGGCTTATTATTAGCACTATAGGAGTCTTTCTACTCTCTATGTTCATTTATCTTTTCTTCAAGCCTTCTACATATATTACGCATGCCATTATGGAAGTAAAAATTCCTGTAGAAAAAGGTAGAAATACGAGTAGTGACCCACTTAATAATTTGTTTCAGACAACTTCTCTTAAAATAGAAAAAGAGATTGAAGTACTTAAGACATTCAATATAAACAATGATGTCATAAAAAACATTAACCTTCAAAAACAGTTTTTTATAAAAAAGAACTATCGCTACAAAGAACTTTACAAAAAGGAAATCCCTCTACTTGTAACATATCAAAATATTAACCCTCTATTGGTTAATAAATTAATAAAACTAACACCTAATGATAATCAGTTCACATTAGAAATTCTCTACTCACTGAAAGAAAAATTAATAAATAAGATTCAAGGGAAAAAGCTTATACAGTTTGATAAAAAATATATTTTCAACTTTGGGACACACTGGAAAACTGATTTTATAGAGATGTCTATTAATAAAAGTAACAAGATAAATGAACCTATATATTTAAAATTTGCAGGAGATAGACATACTCTTTATGAAAATATTATTAATAAAAATTTAAATATTAAACAACTTAATATTCATGCACCACTTATTGAAATTTCTTATACAGATACCATTCCTCAAAGAGGAACTGACTATGTAAACCAATTGATTCAAACATTTTTAGATAAAAACATTAATAATAAAGTTCTTATCAATAACAATATTCTTGAATTCATTCAAGAACAGATGAATAAAACACAAAAAAAGTTCTCTATTTCCGAAAAGTCTTTAGAAGAGTACAAATCAGATAAAAAACTACTAAATCCTTCCCTCCAATCAGATATAACCATTAAACAACTTAGTGATGTAGAAGTAAAAATTTTTGATAATAAACTCAAGAAAAAACTTATCCAAAATACATTAAAAGTTTTAGAAGAAAGTGAGAATGTTTCAGCTATTGGACCAGCATTGGTTGAGCTAGAAGATAAAGCTACTACCTCACTTATTGAGATACTGAATGAACTTGAATTAAAAGAAAATAAGCTATCCCAAGAGTATACAAGTGAATTTCCCGAACTTCGTCAAACACGTATTGACATTAGTAATATTCAAAATAAAATTTATCAAAATATAAAAAATCTAAAATCTTCAATTTTGAGCCAAGAACGTAGTTTATTAAAAATGAAGAAAAAATTTGAAGGTAGTTTAACTGCACTACCAGAAGAAGAGACAGAACTGGTCAATCTAAATAGAAACCATGAAGTCTATTCTAAAATGCTGGCTTATCTACTAGAGAAAAAAGCTGAAAACAACATGTTGAAAGTTGCTAATATATCTGACTATAAAATCATAGAAAAAGCGTATATACCAAATAGCCCATTTGGTCCCAAAAAAAATATTATGTTAATTTTAGCATTAATTTTAGGGTTCTTACTGGGTTTATTAATGGCTATATTACATTATAAACTTCATAAAAAGATTACTTCAATTGAGGATATAGTGATTGGAGAAAATTTAAATATATATGGCTACCTCCCTTCTCTAAAACAAGGTAGCAAACATATTGAAGCATTTAAAAACTCTTCTTCCTTATATAACGATTGTTTAAGAAAAATCCGTAGAGACTTAGAGCTAGTATCTCCATCACTAAACTCTAAAGTTGTAATGATTAGCTCAATGGAAAATGCAGAAGGAAAAAGTAGTACAACTGCTAATCTTGGTGCCATTTTTCAAATGGCACAACTTAAAACTATTTTAATTGATATAAACTTAGAAAACCCTTCACTTCATAGCTACTTTAATATTCCATTAAAAAAAGAAGGATTAAATAATTATTTAAGTGATAGTGCTACCATTCAACAGAGTATTGTATCAACTGGTTTTCCTAATTTAGACATAGTTCCTGCAGGATCTCCTCTATATAATTCTTCCGAACTACTACTCTCACTAAAGTTCAATGAATTAATAAATGAACTTAAAAAAGAGTACAACTATATTATTATTGATTCTAGTAATATTCAAGATATTGCAGAGACTGTAACTATTATGAAGCAAGCCGATATCAATCTTATTATTATAAGACAAAACCACTCCAAACGTACTACTATACCAAACCTTGAAAACATAATAAATAAATACAAGATAGAGAATGTAGGATTGATTCTTAATGAGTTTGATATTGACTATAACTGTATTTAAGAGAGATTATCAATGCAATACTATATAGCATTCTTAATTGGTTCCCAACTTAATATAGGTACACTCTATCTCATCTTTATTGGGTATGTATTCCTTCAAAAGCTATGGAACTTAGATGCCTCCTTTAGTACTATAGAGTGGCAATATATTATAATACTCATAACAGGTATTACCTTAGCCTTTTTATACATTAATAACTTTAATGAAGGCTATGAAGATAGAATCAGTATATTATTTGCTATACGAAAAAACTTTATTCAAATTTTATTTGCAATAGCTATTTATGAATTTTTTAAAGATAAAAATATTAATTATATTTTAACAACACTCTACTTTTCGCTTATTCCAAATATTCTTTTAGGGTCTTATCAATTCATTGCACACTTTCCCAATAGAATTGATATGTTTTTTTTAGAACCAAGTTCAGCAGGATACTACTACCTCTTTATCTTTTTTATCTTATTAGCTAAATTTAAAAAAGGGCTTCCATTTTGGATATCTCGCTATTACATGATTTTAGGTCTAGCTATTGGATCTAAAGCACAAATCATACTTCTATCATTAGTAGGTGTACTAAAGTACTCAACACCACTAAAGCTACTATTTTTTATAAGTATCGTTTCATCACTTTTTTATACATTTTCTGAAGAAATCATGAACATTGATATTGTACGTCTAAATATAAAAGTATTTAATCTTTACTGGGAACAAGGATTAAGTGGGCTAAGATTAGAAAATGGTGTATGGGGAACCTATGTCACAAGAATCAGTGCTATTCATGGTGCTATTATTTGTTTCATTGATAACCCTTTCGGTATTGGTTTTGGAGGATATAATAGTTGGTACAGTAGCAATATGCTAGATATGGGATTCTCTTCTCCTGAAACAGATAGGATTATATATGAAGAAGGATATGCCTCTCCTAAATCGAATCTATTAGCATTTTTTGTAGCCACAGGAATTTTTGGAATAGGATTCTATCTCTATTGGCTAATCCAATTTATTAAAATTGCAAAACAACATACTTATCTTTTTCAAAGTTTTGTTACTTTAACTTTTGCCTCACTATTTATAGAATTAAATCCTATGTTTGTTTATATTATGATTCTATTTATTTTAAAAGAAAAAGAAATATTCACCTCAAAAAGGAATACAAAATGAAACATAAAGTCAAATTAATTATCGCTATATTTATAGCACTTCTTCCCTTAAACTTTTTAAGAATTTTACTCTATCAAGTACTGTTCAAATATAAAATAAAAAACTCAAAAATTGGTTGGTTAAGCATCTTGAATATAGAATCTCTTGAAATAGAAAATGCATCTATTTCAGGGTTTAATTTTTTTACTGGTCCTTTTAATTTAAAAATGGAAAGTGCAAGTAATATTGGTAGTTTTAACCATTTTAAATGTGGACAATGGGCAAAAAATAAACCTCGAAAAAGAGGACTTATTTTAAAAGAAGAATCACTAATTACTAATCACCACCTCTTTGACCTATTCGGAAATATTGAAATTGGTAAAAAAACTTTTATTGCAGGTGCTCAATCACAATTTTGGACCCATGGAGGAATGAGTAATGAAATTGATATTTTAATTGGTGATAATTGCTACATTGGTAGTGCTGTCAAATTTATTCCAGGTAGTGGTCTTAATGATAACTCACTATGTGCTATTGGAAGTGTAGTAACAAAAACTTTTAAAGAAAAAAATATTTTAATTGCTGGTGTACCTGCTAAATCCATAAAAAATAATGTTAACTGGAGAGAAAATTGGAAATAGAGAAAAAAGGTATACTCTTTATTGCTTATGATTCTGAAAATAAAGCTGTATGGAATGCCATAAAGCTACATGTTGAATTTGCAAAAGAAAA
This sequence comes from Lepetodrilus galriftensis, assembly GCA_032361785.1. NCBI lineage: Eukaryota > Metazoa > Mollusca > Gastropoda > Lepetellida > Lepetodrilidae > Lepetodrilus > Lepetodrilus galriftensis. Next base: position 19,057 of record JAUTBZ010163551.1, on the reverse strand, counting down.
TAAAGAAAAAATCTCATTTATTGTTGATAAACGTTATATAAATACTGTAAAAAAAGATTACCCTAACTACAAAATCTACAACTACTCTTCTCTTACAAATCTAGCTATAAAATTAATTAAAATAGATGCTACCTACATTTTTAGTCCTGTTATGTTTACAACTCTACTCTCCTTGCCCTCAAAAATTTTTGATAAAAAAAAGATTATCTATTGGGTTCAAGGTTCTGTACCAGAAGAGTCCTATTTAAGACACAACTCAAAATTACGATACTACTTTTTGTCTACTATAGAATATTTAGCACTATTAACATCAAGTAATAATATTTTTGTTTCAACAGAGATGAAAAAGTATTTAGAAAAAAAGACAAAAATAACATTTAAAAAAAGTATAATTATTCCTTGTATCTCTGAATTTATCTATGATGGTTCTAAAAAAGAAAAAGATAGCTTCGTCTATATTGGAGGTATGTCTGCTTGGCAAAGAGTTGATAAGATGCTACAAATTTTCAATCAAATCATTAAAGAGAAACCTCATGCAAAACTTTACATTGCTACATTAGAACAAGAAATAGCAAAAAAAGAAGTAGAAAAATATCTAGATAAAGCCTATCAAAAAAATGTTGAGATACTCAGTATTACAAATAGAAATGAAATTCCTAAGTTTTTAAGTAGCAAAGAGTTTGGCTTTCTTATTCGTGAAGACATTATTGTAAATAATGTCTCCTCTCCTATAAAACTAGCCGAATATCTCTCTTGTGGAATTAATATCATTATAAGTAATGCCGTTAAATCATATGCACCTATTATTGATTTATCAGGAGCAGGTATTGCAATAACTTCTCAAGAAGAGACGATTAGAAGACTTGAAAACTTTAAACCAAACTACTCTGCTTCATTAGAAGTTTACAAAAAGTACTTTAGTAAAACATCACATATACTGAACTACAAAAAACTTTTTGAAAAACCTCAATAAATATAAAATAAGAAACAAGGAGTTAATTAATGACAAATAGTATAAAAAGTAAGTTCTATAACCTAAAAAAAAATAAACTTTTTCTAAAATTTTTTAAAAATACATCTTGGTTGCTTCTTGATAAAATCTTAAGAATGTTTATTGGTCTTATTATGAGTGTTTGGATTGCACGTTATTTAGGTCCAGAACAGTTTGGACTACTCAGTTATGCTCAAAGTTTTGTTGGTCTATTTTTAGTTATAGCTCTATTAGGACTTGATGCTATTATTGTTAAGGAACTTGTATCTCATCCTGAGAAGAGAGATACTCTTATGGGAACTGTTTTCTTACTTAAATTCATAGGTGCCATAATTGTCTTTTTTTTAGTCTTTATTGTCAACTTTTTCACTGCCCATTCAGATGAAACATCACTATTGATTTTCATTATAGCAGTGGCAACATTTTTACAAAGTTTTCAAACTATTGACTTCTATTTTCAAGCAGAAGTTAAAGCAAAATACATTGCATATTCCAATATTATAACATTAGCCATTTCATCCATTATCAAAATTGTATTTATTTTGACTAAAGCATCTATATTCTATTTTGCACTTATCACATTAATAGATGGATTCATTTTAGCTTCTTCTCTCCTCTATTTCTATCTATACAATCACTTATCTATTAAAAAATGGAATTTTGACTTTTCATTAGCAAAAAATCTTCTAAAAGATAGCTGGCCATTAATATTGAGTGGTATTGTCATATCTATCTACATGAAGACTGATCAAATCATGATTAGCCACATGTTGAATAATGAAGCAAATGGATACTATGCTGCTGCTGCAAAACTAAGTATCTCTTGGTATTTTATTCCTATAGTAATTGCAAACTCTCTTTTCCCTGCCATCATCGCAGCAAAAAAAGAGAGCGAAACTCGCTATCTAAATAGATTACAAAAGCTGTATGATGTCATGGCTTGGATTGCTATTTTAGTGGCTATCTTTATCTCATTTTTTAGTAAAGAGATTATTACCATTCTTTATGGAGAGAAGTTTATAATTTCAAGTGATGTTCTTATTGTTCATATCTGGGCAGGGGTCTTTGTATTTTTAGGCATTGCTAGTAGTAAGTGGTTTATATTGGAAAACTTACAAAAGTACTCTTTCTATAGAACATTAAGCGGAGCCATAATTAACCTTATACTAAACTACCTATTGATACCTATCTATGGTATTTTAGGAGCTGCTGTAGCAACACTTATTTCCCAGTTTGTTGCCTCTTACTTTTTTAACCTATTTAATAAAAAACTTATTAATACTTTTATTTTACAAACAAATGCAATAATTTGGCCACTACGTAAATGGTTTAAATTTTAAGTAAAATATAACAAAATTGGTTATAACATATTGAAAATAATACTATTAGGATTCTTATTTGAAAAAAAGTTGTTTAATAATATCATACTTCATGTCTCCACCAGAGAATACACCTCGTGCCTTTCATACTGAAGGAATGATAAAAGAGTTTCAGAATGCAGGTTATAAAGTTGATATTATTCTTCCTCAGACAAATTTTGAATATAACGCAACAAACATACATACGGTAAAACCATATTTTAGAAATAAAAAAAAATACTCAATGAATGTTCAACGTAAATATAACAATAGTCAGAAAAAAACATTACTTTCTATGGTTAAATCTAAAGTCAGTTCATTCATAAACCTATTTCTTTGGCCTGACCAAACACTTCCATATAGTTACTTTGCATATAAAAAAGTAAAAGAGTTAAATAAGCAGTATGATGTCGTCTTTACTATTACTGGTCCATACAGCCCTCTAATTACTGGTTTTTTTGTTAAAAAGAATAACTATGCAAAACAATGGATTGTTGATTACGGAGATCCGTTTAGTGGTCTAGAGCATGGTACAACACGTTTCTATGATGCCTTCTTAGAGAAAAAGTTTCTCTCTACTGTAGACTATGTAACAATTCCTACCGATATAGCAAAGAAAAGCTACTTGCATTTGGTAGATGAGGAGAAGATAGTTATTGTACCACAACAATTTCAATGGACACCAACAAAAGGTGACTACAAAGTTGATAACTCTAAAATTAATATACTCTATGCGGGAAAGATGTATGCCAAACGTCCACCACAAGATTTAGTCACCTTTTTAATTCATAATAACCATAAAGATATCGTTTTACATATGTTTGGAGATACTGATTACTTTCGTGGTTTCTTTAAGGAACATACCAAAGATATAGTCTTTAAAGGTGAAATTATTTATAATGGTTTTTTTGATAGAACACTACTTTTAGATATTTACACACAAATGGATTACTTAATAAACATTGAATGGACAACAAGTAATCAAAAACCAAGTAAGCTTATTGATTATAATATATCAAATAGAACTATTATTAATCTTCCTCAAGATGTTGAACAAAAGATTTCAAAACAAGAACCATTTACAAAAATCAATCATTCTTTTCTTAATAAAAATAAACAATATGCAGTTAACTTTATAAATAAGTTAAATCCATAATTACAATTTATACGGAGTTATCAAAATGAAAAAAAAAATTTTAATTTTAGGTCCAAAGACAAATAAGAAAGATCCTGAAAAGACAGGTGGAGCCATTGTACTTTTTGAAAATTTGGTGAAAGAGTTTAATAAACAAAATATTAACTACACTCTTATAGATACCAACAAAAAAAATTATAAAAATAGCCTAATCGCCCTACTCTCTATTAATAGTCAAATTTTAATCAAACAGTTTGGAACGACCCATATATCTTTGCACAGCTCAAATGACTACAAAATCCTTGCACCAATGGTTCTTCTTGTGGGAAAAGTTTTTAGAAAATCGACAAGTTTACGAAAATTTGGAGGAGAAGCATGGAAAGTTTATAATGATGCAACTGGTCTAAAAAAAATCTGGTTAAAATTTATCTTTTCAAATATAGATTATTTCTTTCTTGAGCTTCAATTTATGGTTAAAAACTTTAAAGAAATCAATCAAAATACATTTTGGTTTCCCAATGTTCGTGCTAAACCAGAAGTTGAAAAAAATGATAGGGAGTTTTCCAAACGATTTGTTTTTATTAGTCAAATATTTCAAGAAAAAGGGGTCGATGAGATTTTAGAGGTTTCAAACAAACTCTCTAAAGAGTATAGAATAGATATATATGGTCCTATAAAAGATGAAAAATACACCAATGAATATTTTTCTAACTACAAAGCCACCTATTGTGGTGCATTAGAGGGTAATCAAGTATTAAAGACACTTTTGGACTATGATGTACTTCTTCTTCCTACTTATTATAAGGGTGAAGGATATCCAGGCATCATTATAGAGAGTTACTCATTAGGTATTCCAGTTATAGCAACAACATTAATGGGTATTAAGGAGATTACAAAAAATTATAAAACAGGTATTTTAATTGAACCTAAAGATACTAATGAGTTAAAAGAAGCTATTGAGTACTTTAATGAAGAGAACTATCCAAGTTTTGTAAAGAGTACAAAAATGCACTCTTTACAATTTAATAGTCATGAGCAAACAAAAAAATTTTTATCTACTATATATAACTAAACTTTTTCCTCTAATTCATTTCGATAGAAAAAGAGTAAAAGTAAGTTTAATAAAAAAATAAAAATAATTAATATTTTATTATCAAATATTGCTACTGAACTTTCACTATAAGATGAGCAGTTACACTCAGAGCTTTCATTATTAAGAGGAACTACAACATTATCACTACGCTCCTCAACCAATATTTTTGGTCTAAACCCAACATCTATACTGTGTAGATTTTCACCAATTTGGGGACGAAAAGAAACTTCAGCTACAGCTCCGTTACGTTGTGCATCACTATCATGTAATAATGCATTTTTTCCCTCTCCACTACTTACTAATGTTAAAGATAATTCATCTTCTTCTTTCTCACCAGATATAATACTTGGTAGGCGAACCAGATAACTCTTACCTGCTATAAATTCAGAAATATTATATTTACGGCCAACACTATCATCTCCTTGACTACTTGAGAAAAGATACTCACCATCCTTATTAGTTGTAACCGTAGCAATCACTTTATTATCTTGAATTAATTCTATACGAACACCTTCAATACCTTTCTCATATAAATCTTGTTTACCATTACCATTACTATCTAACCAAACACGGTCGCCTATCTCAATAGGTGCTGGTTCATTTAAAAATTCAATATCTCCTAAACCTACACCTTTACCTCGATATGGTCTATCAATACCCAAATGATGTGTATACCAATTATCTATAGAACCATCAGTCAAACTAAATGTTTCAACACCTGATGATGACCAATATTTTTTTCCATAGGATCCAGATGGATGAGGATCATTAATTGTCGATAAAAGTTGATTTTTACCAGGCAATATCGCCAAGGCTCCTCCCGCAGAATTAGCATTTTCATCTCCTCCTTTATCATCAAAAAAATCAAAATCTCCATTTCTTGAAACTTCTATAGAACAACCACCAGTACCCTCTAACTCTAACTCTCCATTATTATTACAAACTTTAAATATTTCACCATGTGCACTAATATTTTCCTTTAAGTGTTTGTATGTTTTTATAGGAGAATAGTTTCGTACACCAATTTGTATACTATAGCGATCTGTAAAAGCTAAATATGCATTACCTTTTTCATCAAACTCAATATCTGATAAAAGAGGTTGATCATAATAGTCCCAAAAGTAACCTTTTTCATACTTAATCGTATCATGAACTACATCACTCCAAGGCATAAAATGCTCTTTTCCTTGAATACCATCAGCATTTGTTTTTCTATCATAATCCATTGCAATGGTAAGTTCAGAAAATAATCCATTCTCTGGATGTTCTAGATTAAAACTCAAAAGGTATGTCTTTAAATCTTCTTCTTTTTGTGACGTTGAAGCATCGCATACAATACCAATATAACCTTTTCCATTATGTATAGATAAAGCCCATGGTCTTAATTCTCCTCCTTTACATTGAGGGACACCATTTAAATCTTTTAATAAGTATTGTTTGGCAGAATTTGCAACAGATTCAAGATTATCTGAGGAAGCATCCATGCGAATAATTCCTTTTTGATAAAGATTCACAACCCATAATGTTTGACTTTTCTCATCAAAATCTAAATCTCCAAAAGAGATTTTTCCTGCTTTTGCATAAGCATCAAAATCAACATTTGGTTCCAAAGGAGCACTGAGTGCATAATCATCACTTCCTGTTCGAACTACACTACCCACATCAATTCCATTTACACCTTGTAAATCAAAGTGACTTATAACTTTTTTATTATTAATATAATTTATAGAAAAGATTAAACCTAATTTATTTTCATATGTACCAGCATGTCTCCACATAGAAGAAGATAACCAGATTCGCTTTTTAGAGGCTTGATAACCTGCTCCCCAAACTGTACCTATATCCGAAGCATTTGCTTCAACTCTATATTTATCTCCATTTCCTTGACTACCATCAGCATCTATAAAATCACTATTAAATTTACTATCTGAATAGTTATTAAATACTAAGGTTGAAATATTACTGTCCGTAGTATTACCATTTGAAATAATAGTAGTTAAATATTGAGGATTAGGATTAGAAAAAAAGCTATTAACATCATAAAGTCCAAAAGTAATATTATTATCTCCATTTTGCACAAACTGTATGGCACTATTATTACCACCTAATCCTTTACTACTTTCACTTAAATACTTTGACCAGTGAGAAAACTCTACTCTTAACTTATCTTTTGTTGTTTGATAACTCCATGCTCCATTTTTATCAGTAGTAATATTAACTTCATTTGTATTTTTAGATTGAATAGTAACAGTTACTCCTTGAATACCCTGCTCATTTACTTCTTTCTTACCATAACTATTTAGATTAGTACTATTGAATGGGATATCTTGATAAACAATACCTCCAATATCTCCATATATGAATGTCATCATAGGGATAACAATTAAAAATTTCATGTTCATTTAACTCCTTTAATAAATATTGAACGCGACTTATACCTAAAAACATAGGCGGGTAATTGTACAATATTAAATCTTTTTAAACATTGAGAAACTTTAATTAACACTAATCATTAAGAAGTATTGCTAAATATTACTTATATACCTGTAAACAATTTTAATTAACTTGTGTTAAAATGCGTATAAAATTACAAGAAAGAAAAATATGAATAGACTCTACCTACTACTTGATACTATTAAATTTTTAAAACCTATTCAATTTAAATATAGACTTTATTATCTTCTACGTAAGAAATTTAGACAGATAATCCATTTTTATTATCCTAGTAAAAAAGAGTCTTTAGTAAAAAAAATCAAGATAATTAATGGTATTTATAATCATCAATCCTATTACCAAAATGGAAATTTTAAATTTATTAACTTGACAAAAAACTTTAAAGTTATTGATTGGGACTATAATGAATATGGAAAACTATGGACTTATAATCTCACATATTTTGAATATCTTAATCAAAAAGAGATTTCTAAAGAAGAGGGTATAAATCTTATTCAAAATTATATTAAATATTTTATATCTATAAAATCAGGAAATGAGCCTTTTCCTACAAGTCTTAGAATTATAAACTGGATAAAATTTCTAACAAAACACAATATAGAAGATAAAGAGATTCAAGATTCACTCTATGCACAAGCCTATATTCTTACAGATAATTTAGAGTACCACCTTTTAGGAAATCATCTTCTAGAAAATAGCTTTGCTCTACTATTTGCTTCTTATTATTTTCAAGATGATAAATTATATGCCCTAGCAAAAAAAATACTAAACAAAGAACTAGAAGAACAAATTTTGAATGATGGTGCCCATTTTGAACGAACACCTATGTATCATCAATTAATGCTATATAGAGTTCTTGATGCTATTAATTTAATAAAAAACAACTCATGGAAAAATAAAGAACTCCTTAAATTATTAGTTGCTAAAGCTAAAATCATGCTTGGCTGGCTAGAAGAAATAAGCTATCAAGATGGATCTATTCCACTATTTAATGACAGTACAAATAAAATAGCACCAACAACAGAAGAACTATTCAATTATGCTAAAATATTAGAACTGAGAAGAAGTAAAATCACATTACAAGAGAGTGGATATAGAAAATATACTACTTCTAATTATGAAATTATTATTGATATAGGAGATATAGGACCTGACTATATTCCTGGTCATGCACATAGTGATACATTTAATTTTGAACTCTCTATAAAAAACCAACCTTTTATTGTTGACACTGGCTTAAGTACCTATCAATCTAATGAAATAAGAGCCTATGAACGTTCAACAAAAGCACATAATACTGTAGAAATAAATAATAAAGAGCAAAGTGAAGTATGGGGTGCTTTTCGGGTTGCAAATCGTGCTAAAGTTATTAAAGTTAAAGAGAGTAATCATTTCATAGAGGCAATCCATAATGGATATAAAAAAGAGAATATTTTACATACACGTAGATGGAGTTTTCAAAAAAAATCAATTATTATAGAAGATTTTTTAACTCAAAAAGCTCATGCTGTAGCAAGGGTTCATTTTCATCCTAACGTTTCAAAAGAAGAAATTTTAACAAGAGTTAAAACAAATCAAAAGAGGTACAATATCACCACATATAACTATGCTCCTGAATTCAATACCTATCAAAAAGGATTCGTTTTAGAGATAAGCTTTAAAAAAGAACTAAAAATGGAAATTTTTCTTTAATGCTGAAAAATCACTATTTAATCTCTAACAATCATAAATAAAAATATCTTTTTTATAGTTTTAAAGACACTTTTTGTGTAAAAAAATCAAAATAAAAAAAGAAAATATCATTTTATATTAAAAAATAATATTTTTAAATATAAATAATAAAACTCATGCTATTATTACAGAATCTAATATAAATTAAGAAAAAATATTAAATATAATTCTTTTTTATTAAAAGGAAAAAAACAATGAAAATCCTCTTCATAACGGACAATTTTCCTCCAGAAGTCAATGCTCCTGCAACCCGAACTTATGAGCATTGTAAAGAATGGATAGAAAATGGTGCAGATGTAACTGTTATAACTTGTGCCCCCAATTTTCCACAGGGTAAAGTATACAAGGGGTTTAAAAATAAACTCTATTCAAAAAGTGATATAGAAGGTATAAAAGTAATACGTGTTTGGAGTTATATCTCTTCAAACAAAGGTTTTACAAAAAGAGTTCTAGACTACTTCTCTTTTGCCTGTAGTTCTTTTGCTGTGGGACTTTTTCAAAAGTTTGACATTGTTATTGCTACCTCTCCACAATTTTTTACTACATGGTCAGCATCTGGACTAAGCTTCTTTAAACAGAGACCATGGATTTTTGAACTAAGAGACCTTTGGCCAGAATCTATTAATAGTGTGGGTGCTATAAAAAGTAAAAAAACCATTCAACTATTAGAGAAAATTGAACTTTTCCTCTATCGTGATGCAACAAGAGTTATTCCTGTTACCAATGCATTTAAGGAAAATCTCATATTGAGAAATATCAATGCAGATAAAATTAATGTTATAACCAATGGTTCAAATATGGAACTGTTTAGAAATCACTCTAAAAACATCTCTCTGATAAAAGAATTAAAGTTAGAAAATAAATTCATTGTAGGATACATTGGAACACACGGTATGGCACACAGTTTAGATTTTATTATAAAAAGTATTGCCACTCTCCAAGATGACTCTATACACTTTTTATTTATTGGTGATGGAGCAATGAAAGAAACTATTATGGAATTGGCTAAAACATTAAATATTAATAACATTACATTTCTCAATCCAATTCAAAAAGAAGAAGTTCCTAAATATCTATCTATTATTGATGTTTCACTGGCTCCCCTCAAGAAATCTGACACTTTCAAAAGTGTTATTCCATCAAAGATATTTGAAGCAGCAGCCATGAAAAAACCTATACTATTGGGGGTTGAAGGTGAAGCACAAAAAATTATAGAAGAGTTTAACTCAGGTTTATGCTTTAAGCCTGAAAATGAAAGCGATTTTATTAGTAAGCTTATGCAACTTCGAGATACATCAACTTATCAATCTTGTCAAAGAGGTGCCACCCGTTTAGCAAACGTTTACGATAGAAAAAAACTAGCATTAGAGATGCTTGATATTATTAAAAATACAATTAATCCATCTAATATAAAGGTTTCTCCTTCTCAAAAAAGCAATCATAACTAGAAAAGGATGTAAAAAAGAAGTATGAAGCTACTTCTTTTTGAAAGGAAGTATATTTGAAGACTTAGATTCAATAACTTCTATATCTCTTATTGAACTGTTTCCAAGAAGTTCTCTCTCTTCTTCTTTTTTTCCTCTCCAGTAGTATCCACCAGCTGCACTACCTAAAGCTGTTAAAGTTAAGAGACCTGCAGTTACCATTTGAGCAAAGACAAAGAGTACACCTACACCCATCACTCCTGCAAAAGCTGCCCCTACTTTAAAGTTTGCTTTAGCATGTGTATTACGAACTTCTTTGGCTATATCTTTTTGAGCTTCTTTGACAACCTTTAACTTGTCTTGTTCTGCATTAACTCGTAGCTCTTCCTTCTCTTGTGCAAATTTACTTTTAACTTTTTCTAGTTTATCTTTATGATAATGTCCAGCCAAAGAGCTAAACCAAAAAGCTACAATAAGTGCAATAAAGAGTAGAGGTATTGCTAACTTTAAATACCCTACTCCCTTTAAATCATTAAGATTTAAAAGTACCAAAACAACGGTTAGTAACTCTACCAATATAATCGAAAATAAAAATTTTAATAACTGCATATTTAATCTAACCTTTCATTACTTAAATCAAAGCTTCTTCTAAAACCTCATCAATAACAGAAACAGGAATAATTTCTATAGCTAACTTCACTTCATCTGGTATTTCATCAAGGTCTCGTTCATAGTTCTTGTCAGGAATTAATGCTTTGGTTACCCCTGCTTTATAGGCAGCGATAAGCTTCTCTTTTAATCCACCAATAGGTAGCACCTTCCCTGTTAAAGTCAATTCTCCTGTCATAGCAACCTTATTATCTACCTTTTTCTCAGATAAAATAGAAGCTATGGCTACAGCCATAGTAATACCTGCACTTGGTCCATCTTTTGGGGTTGCTCCCTCAGGAACATGAATATGCAAGTCAAAACGTTTATAGAGTTCACTTACATCAATACTTTCCATCTTTTCATTCTCTTTAATATTCAAAGGAATAGTAGCTCTGCTAACTTTTAACATTTTATTATCTATTAATATTTTAACTACCGAAAAAGCAATATGTGCTGACTCTTTCATCACATCTCCAAGACTACCTGTTAACTTAACCGTACCCTTCCCTCGTAATTTTATCGCTTCTATTTTAAGGACATCCCCACCTACAGCAGTCCAAGCCAAACCATTAACCACTCCTACCAAAGGCTTTGCATCAATAGCTGAAACCTCAAAAACTTTTTTATCTGCAAACTCTGGTAAGTCTTTGATCTTTATCTTGATTTTATCTATTGACTCATCCGAGAGAAGCTTCAAGGCTGACTTTCTCATTAGTCCAGCTACTTTTCTTCTTAATCCTCTTACTCCTGGTTCTCGTGTATACTCATCAATAAGTAGCTTTAATGCTTTATCTGTTATATCAAACTCTTCTTCTTTAAGTGCATGTTTTTTTAACTCTTGCGGAATCAAATACTGCTTGGCAATTTCAAATTTCTCACCTGGAGTATAAGAACTAACAGAGATAAACTCCATTCTATCACGTAACGGTGCAGGAATGGCACCAATATCATTTGCAGTAGCAATAAATATTGATTTACTTAAATCAATATTGAAGTTCAAATAGTGATCTCGATACTCTCTGTTTTGCTCTGGGTCTAATATTTCTAAAAGTGCCGCTGTAGGATCACCTCGATTGCTTCTTCCAACTTTATCTATCTCATCAAGAACAATAACAGGATCCATACTTTTAGCAGTAATAAGCCCCTGAACCAACCTTCCTGGCATAGCACCCACGTAAGTTCTTCTGTGCCCTCTCAGCTCATTGACATCTTCTAGTCCACCCAAGGCTATACGTACAAGAGGACGACCCAAAGCATCAGCAATAGAATTTGCCAATGAGGTCTTACCCACGCCTGGAGGTCCAGAAAAACAAAGGATGGTTCCTGAGTTTCCATCTAAGGTCACCCCTCTCTTCTCTGCCAATTCTCTTACTGAAAAAAACTCTACAATACGTTCTTTTGGTTTTTCTAATGAGAAGTGATCTCGATTGAGTGCTTCTTCAACCTCTGAAACATTCAAACTTTTATCAGTCATTTTTCCAAATGGAAGTTCAAAAACCCACTCCAAGTAACTCTGTATTTGAGAAGCATCAGCTGAATCAGGGTGCATTCTAGTAAAACGTTTAAGTTGCTTACTAATCTCCTTATGAGTATCTTCTTCAACATACTCTTTTAATGCTTCTACCTTTTCTCGAAACTCTGCTATCTCCTCTTCACGTTGAGCATCAACCCCCAACTCTTTATTAATTTCTTTAATCTGCTCTTTGAGAAAATACTCTTTGTTTGTCTGCTCTATTTTGGTATGCACTTTTGAACGAATTTCACGTTCTACTCGTGCAGACTCCATCTCTGTTACAATAATATCAATAATCTGCATAAGTCGTGTCTCAATATCATTTTCTTGATATATCTTATAAGCTTCTGCTTTCGATAATTTTAAAAGAGAAGAGACCAAATCAACAATACGATAAGGGTTATCAGTCTCGGAAATGGTTTTTAATAAATCTGAGGGGATATTGTTATTCACTTTAGAGAGAAGTTTGATTTTTTCATTGAGAACATCAACCAAAGCTTGTACGACCAATTCATCATACGATGCCTGCTCAATTAAATGAACCAAGGCACTTTGAAAAGACAATACTTCATGGTTAATGGTCTCAAATCCAACTTGAATCTCTCCTTTAGCCAATCCTTGAAAAAGAATCTTTACTCGACCATCAGGAAGATTTACCTTACGCATAACAGAGCCAATAACCCCTATGCTATGTACATTTTCTTCTTCACGTGAGCCCTCAAAACTCTCCTTGGTTGTGGTTAATAAAATAAGAGAATTCTTCTCCATTGCATAGGTTACAGCATCAATGTCCTCTTTTTTAGTTAAAAATATAGGACTAATCATAAAAGGATAAAGAAAAACTTCATCTTCTATAACAATAGGTATCTGTGTTGGAAATGGCTCATAATTACTTAACTGCATAGTTGTTTAAAATCCTCTACTTAATTAAATATACTATCTAAAATTCCAACTTCTGGAGCTTTAATATCTGCAATGTTTAATGGGGATTTTGCATTTTTATTTTTATATATTTCTGCTGCCTTATCTTTACCTAAACGACTATAAAGATTGGCAATGTTTTCATTCAGCATATACTGTGCCATATTGAGACGAACTTTCATGGTTTGAACCATAGGAAGATAAGATGACCTAGGATAGCTTTTAACAAACTTATCTACTTCAGTTAAGGTATCTATCATCAACTTTTGATCTTTATTGATATCTTTAATACCTAAAAATGCTGCCTTAATTTTTAAAAACTTTGCCTGTTCAATTTTATCACCAGAAGCATATTTTTTTAGAAATTCATCAAGATAATAATCAGACATAATATAAGCATGGTTTTCCATATGTGCCTGAGCCAACTCCATAGTCGCTTCAGGAAGTAGTGGGGAACGCATATGCTCACTACGAAGAGATATATAATAATTATCAGCTTTATCTAAATTAGATGAAGCCACTTCTTTTACAATAGACTGATACCAATAGAGTGCTGGTTTATCATACTCATTTACTGCATCTTTAGCACTACATCCAAAAAGAAGTGTTGCAAACACAACACTTGTAAGTGTCTGCTTAACGTTCATTACTATTTTCATTATTTACCTTAATATCTAAATATTTTAATTAAAAAGATAATACCTCAAAATCTATTATATTTTGCTATAATCACTGAAAATCACCCTTTAAAGGAAGCGAATTTGACATTAACAATTATAGGACCTGGATCAATGGCAATGGCAATTGCAGATGGATTAAAAGAGAAATATACTTTAGAATTTGTTGCTCGTGACATTAGCAAACTTAAATCTATAAAGGAGAAATTTTCTGCTAACATTTATACTCTAGATAAATTTGATATAAGTAATAAAAATATTCTATTGGCAGTTAAACCGTATGCACTCACTTCGGTCTCAAAGCAAGTAATAGGTGAAGCAAATAGTGTTTATTCTGTTTTAGCAGGAACCACATTGGAGTCATTAAGAGAAGCTATTCCTGCTAAAAATCATATACGAATCATGCCCAATGTTGCAGCCAAATTTAAAGCCTCTACTTCCGTTTTAACTGGTGACATAAAGAGAAAAGAAGAAGCACTAGAAATTTTTAATGCCATAGGTGATACTTTTTGGGTTGACACAGAAAAAGAGATAGATATTGCTACTGCTATAGCTGGTTCTGGTCCAGCCCTACTTACCCTTGTTGCTGAGTCTATGATGGATGGTTTGGTTAAAGAAGGAATGAAACGACCTGATGCCATAGGTATTACCAATTCACTCTTTAAGGGTTTTGCACCACTCATTGCATCTAACCACCCTGCCCTTATAAAAGATTCTGTCATGAGTCCAGGAGGAACTACTGCTGCGGCCTATGCAGCTCTAGAGGAAGGTGCTGTACGCAGTTCATTTATTAAAGCTGTGGGAGAAGCATTTAAAATAACCCAGAAGTAAAAATATCTATTTTTCTTAAATTATCTTTAATTAATTATTATAATAGTATAATTTCAATATTATAAAATTAATTTTACGTTAATGAAGGAATTCAATCATGATATTTAAATATATTATACTATTTAGCACCCTCTTTGTTACTCTTACTTTTGCACGAAATGAAGGAACTTGTTGGATCATTGATGATCAGACACAAACACTCTATACGTTTAACATGCAAACATTAGAGGCTCCCAAAGAGACAACTATTGATAAAGTCAATGAAGGAGAAGGTCTCGCATACCGTCCCTCTACTCAAGAGCTCTATATGTGGGACAATGCAAATACAATTGTACGTAATGCAGATACAGGTATAATAATTAGACAATATCCTAGCCCTTATGCCAATCAGGTAGAAGGTGCATCTTTCTATATTGACCCGACAACAAAAGAGGAAGAGTTATGGGTTATTGTAGAAGAAGGAGCAAACAATAATAATCCAATTCCACGTAACAGTCGTTACATTCAAAAAGTAAATATTGATACAGGTATAGTCATTTCGGGTACAAGAAAAAAACTTATTGGTGGATTCATAGATACTGATTTAAACTGGGGAACAGATATTGGTTCTTTAGCCATTGACCCAAAGACAAAACAGTTTTGGATTACACAAGACTCTTATACCCGAAAACTTGCAAAACTTAATCCTTCAACAGGTCAAGTTACAGATGTAATAACATTAGAACCAACAGATACAGTTGATGCAGAAGTTTTAGCTTTTGATATTAATGGATTTATGTATACAGAGTCAGATAGAGGAGAAAATCGTGATGACCCTCGCTATCTTTGGAAAATCAATGCTACCTCAGGGAATATGGAAAAGGCAACACCTCAATTTGGAATAGGGACAGATGGAGATTTAGAGGGTATGGCATGTAATGCTGGTGCAGATGTTATTGCAAATGAAAGTGATTTCGGTGATGCTCCAACTCAATATACTCATGTTTCACATAAGATTTCTTCTAATCTTTATTTAGGTAATAATGTACCAGATAGTGAAAATGACCAACAATCAACAACAGATGCAACAGGTGATGGAGATGATGATAATGATGGAATTATAAACTTACCTATTTTAAATATTGGAGATGAAACCTATACAGTATCTGCTAAAGTTTTTAACAATACAAGAGAACTAGCCTATATTACAGCATGGATTGACTTTAACCATGATGGTATTTTTCAATTTAATGAAGCACTAAACACCAATAGTTTACAAGTTTCACCTTCAAACTCTCCTCAAACAATTAATATTCAATGGAGTAACAGTTTTGAAAATCAATTAAAAAACTTAACTGTAGGTAAAGCTATTATGCGTATTCGTCTCACAACTTCTAGAATTTTACGTTGCGATGACCCACATTATAAAGATAGAAATGGTACTGCTCAAGAAAACTATTTTATCTCTCCTGATGGTGAAGTTGAAGATTATGAGATTAGTATAAAAGAGATAATAACTGATCCGTTTACCTGTGATGATACTCTCTATCTTTCAAACCGATCAGAACTTGGTAGTGGAAGGGTTGATGACACTGGTGCAACATGGCTACATAGCATTAATCGAGAAGTTAATCCTTACTCTTATACTACTATTGGAAATCATGGCTATCCAACTAATGATGATGGATATAATGCTATTGGATATAATATAAATGATGACTTTATCTATGCAATGCATGGAAAAGACCTACTTAAAATTAACAGTAAAGCTACCGTTTCAGATTTAGGTGAGGTTCAAGGCTATCCACACAACACACAACTTTATGTTGGTGAATTTGACAGAAATGGTTCATACTATGTAACCTATGGAGATAACTTATCAAATAATCCTATTTATCAAATTGATGTTACTCAAAATAAAGTTACAAAAACCATTCCATTTATTTTAGATGAAGATATTCCAAGTGATGTAAAGTTCTGGGATATAGCCATCGATAAGAGTGGTAAATTCTTCTATGCCATGTTACTTAAAGCGAATAGAGATAAAAAGTTTGAAAACTACAAAATTGCTAAGATTGAAATTGCTACTGGAAAAGTTACAACAATAGGAGATAATAAATCATCTATGTCATCATCAATTGCAATGACTTTTTCTGATGTAGATGGTGAACTCTTTATGATGAGTGAAAAAAATGGATTTTACAAAGTCAATACAGTATCGGGAGATATGAGTTTAATTTCACCAACATTAGATTTAACATTTTATAATGATGGAACATCTTGTCCAAATGGAGATATAACAGTTGATTCACCTCCATTTTTAGGAACTTTCAATGTTGAACGTATCAATAGTGGTAACTATACACTAGGTACTAATGAACGTAATGCATGGTATACTCAAATTGTAGGTCGCGACTTTGACTACTCTGTACTTTTTTATGATGAAAATGGAACGGCATTAAAAGAGATAAGTAATGCTACTATTAAAATAGAACTTATTAACCAAGATACAAATATAACGCTTTATGAGCTACATGCCTATATTGCAAAAGAGAATCCTACTAGTAGAATTGATGTAAAACTACCAATCGATGATTTAAATAAATTACCTGCTACTAAAAAAGCTATTTTTAGAATCTCTTATGGTGTTGATGCAAATAACTCTATTATACAAGCAGATTGTAGTAATAGTATATATAAGGCCTGTTACGAAAGAGATACTTCTACTCATCTTAAGACAGACTATGCAAAAGACAACTTTGCCATTAGACCAGATGTATTTCACTTAACCATTAATGATAAAAATCAGACCCGATTAAACAGCAGAGTTGATGAAAATATCACTCTTGCTGCAGGATATGACTACAACCTAACCGTTGTGGCAACAACCTATTCAGATGACACTGCATCTAAAGGCTACAGTAAACCTGCCGATAGTTCAATGAACTTTACAGCTACAGGGCGAACATGTATAAATACTCTACCTATAGCCAAAAGTATTAGTTTTATAGATGGACATTTCCATGATCTCTCCTTTACACACCATGAAGTGGGAGAATATCTTATTAAAATAGAAGATGACAAAGTATGGACAGAGGTTGACCAAAACAGTACTATTTTAGGATGTATTAAAGATAGTGGTGAGAGAATTGCTAATGCAGAAGGAAAAGTAGGTTGTGATATTGTTGTCGATAAATTTGATACACAACTCACCTTTAGACCCTATAAGTTTGCTATAAATTTAGCTTCAAATAATTTACCAAGCAATAGTCATCCAAACTTTATCTATATGAGTGAATTAAGCAAAGATTATTACGATACAGCCATACAGTTTACAGGAGATATTATTGCTCAAACAGAAGATAATCAAACCACTAGAAACTTTACAACTGGTTGTTTTGCACAAGATATTACACTGATTCCTAATGCAGTACTAGAGACAGAAGATGGTAATATTGTTTTTCCAGATAAAATTTTAACTGCACAGTATGATGAGAACCGTTCCAGAACAGAAGTTAAAATTAACCGTATGGAGCGTTTTAATAATGAAGATTTTAATGTAACCACTGTTAATCAAATCGACCATATTACTGAGTTACTAACCATTCAACAAGATAAGTTTTTAAATGAAAATAATGGAACTGTAACCTTAGATTTACGCTACAACATTCAAAAAACACTTAACCAACCGATTAATCCTATTAAAATAACCTTCAACAGTTTAAATATAGAAGCTTTACTTGATTACTCAGAAGCAAATGGAACAAGCAATTTTATTCCAACAGGAGTTAAAGATTATGGAAGCATGGTACGAAACTTCTACTTTTCACAAGTAGCACCAGATCTTATTCACTATCCACGGATTAACTTCTTACTAAGAAAAACTGTAAATACACCACTTAATGTTGATATTTTCTGTAACTCTTCTGAAGAATACTGTAGAAAAACTAAAATATTTGACAATACCTCTTTAGAGAGCAGTCCTCGAAAACAAAAAGGATGGGTTCTTTCTATTAATCATGACAGAAACAATGATGGAGATGTAACAACTCTTACACCAAATCCTAGCAATGTCACCCCTCCAGCAGCACCTATTTCATTTACTAAAGGTAGAAGGGATGGACTTGACACAACTATTGATACCTGTAATACACCTACCTTGACAAAAGTAACCATAGGTACTGACCCAGCATTACGCTATAACCCGCATGGTTTAGCACCTTACTATACCGTAGAATGTACCCCAACTAATCCATCAGAATGGACAGGTATTGGTAAAACAGGATATGTACTTGATAT
>JAUTBZ010163540.1:0-10804 GCA_032361785.1 Lepetodrilus galriftensis | reverse complement strand
ACGATACAAGACATTCGAATATTGAAATTGGCGGCCATTTTGTTTTCGTGTTTTTGACGCTTAAACGGCAAAATCAAGACTGGCATCCACCCTAGTGGTGTTACCTGAGGTACATTGAACAAGTCTGGCTAGTTACCTTCATTGTAACACGGAGATGCCATACTTTTTAATAATTAGCTATGTTGGCTGGCTGACTATTAATCAGTTTTGGCAACGCATTTACTATACCTTCGACTAGGTTCCAAACCACGGAAGTTATCGATAGTCGATAAATATAGATCTAGCTTTCGCGCCCTATTTCAAACACTGTGGAAACCACAAGAATGGTATATTCAAGTAAATAAAGATATAGACTAAATTTTAACGTCTATACCCATGTTTTCAGGGTCAAGGAATTCAAATATAACAACATTTTCAAGTTAAGATGTTAAGAGTTGTTGCTTACCAGGTGCTGTAGGTGTCCCACTTATTACATCTGCATTGGTTTCTCGTTCATCTAAAACAGTATTTGTACTCATTTATCAGTAACCCAGCAGGGAATTTGTACCAAGTAGGAAGAGATGGCAATGTGAATGCTGAACCTACTAAAGTGAAATATAATGCCTCGGTCATAGTGTCACGTTTGAAAGTAATTGGTGTTAATTTAAAATAAAATACAATTATTGCTCCAATTATCACCTATTGGTAATTAGTAGGTGTTCTTTATTTTTAAAATTCCGCAATCCAAATCAATCACGAACGCGTAAGCGATACAGCGGGGGGTAGGCTATAATAGTCCGGCCGCTAAGCACAATTTTGTGCACTTTGTGATACAAGCAACAAACTTGGTATACCGTTAGAATACCCTATTGTAAGATATTTCAAGACGGGACCCCAGCTGGATTTGACTGCTGGCGGTCATGGCGGCCATCTTAAAAATGGCCGATATGCTAATATCGATGTTGTATATCTCGGTTACTAATAAAGATATAGACTAAATTTTAACGTCTATACCCATGTTTTCAGGGTCAAGGAATGCAAATATAACAACATTTTCAAGTTAAGACGTTAAGAGTTGTTGCTTACCTGGTGCTGTAGGTGTCCCGCTTATTACATCTGGATTGGTTTCTCCTTCATCTAAAACAGTATTCGTACTTGTTTAATCACTCATTTATCAGTAACCCAGCAGGGAATTTGTACCAAGTAGGAACCCAGATAGCACAACTACGGCGGGCTGACCGCGATTACTGGCAGCGATTTCATCCAGCTTGCCGACAGCGGACCCACTGTTAGGGAACTCAGACACAGCGAGAAGTGTTTCTTTACGAAAAATGCTCATTTCTTTACAAAAAATTATACTGTTTCTGTTCGATTGTATCAGTTTCTTTACAATGGAACACGGGCTGTCGAGGTTTCAGCAGAAGAAAATGGAAACCGCTAACATTTTCACAAAATAAGTCTTCATTTTATAACATACACATACTATATATTGAGTTGCATCAGTTTTATCTCTCTACAGCTAATTATCATTTCAATACTTTATGACGAAAACTGGCTAAAACAGTCTATTTTATAGTTTTAACTTAATCAGAAATACATAGTGTCACCAAAAGAACAAATACTTATCAATAGTGAACGGTTATGATTGTTTTATAATCGTATATAGTCTTAAATTAAGATTATTTGCATATTAATGATTGATGATTAATGTAAGTTTCTTAACGATATTGATCGTCAAGAAACTGTTACATTAATCGTTAATCATTAATATGCAATTAATCTTAATTTAAGACTATTATACAATTATAAAACATAATCATAACCGTTCACTATTGATATATATTTGTTCTGTTGCTGACAATAGGTGTTTCTGATTAAGTTAAACCATAAAACATACTGTTTTAATCAGTTTCCGTAATAAAGTATGGAACTGCTAATTAGCTGTAGTAAATAGAGAGATAAAGCTGATGCAACTCAATATATATATATCATGTGTATGTTATAAAATGAAGATTTAGTTTGTGAAAATGTAAGCGGTTACCTTTTTCTTCTGCCGAAACCTCGACAGCCCGGTGTCCCATTGTAAAGAAACTGATGCATATATATATAGAAAAGAAACTGGTACTGCTCATCACGAAACTGACATTTTATCGTAAAGAAACACTTCTCGCTGTGTCCGAGTTCCCTAACAGTGTATATAGGCTACTTATTCGCGCAATTGATGTACACAACGTACATCTCTGGCCAGACCAGTCAGCATCTGCGAGTCTGCATGGTCGACTTTCTGTTAAATGTAGGCCACAAATATGTAGCCTACATCAGAGCATGTGAGAATGGTTGGCATGCATTCTCTCAATTAATAGCTAATACATCAATTATTTTGAGTGGACATTTTTTTAAGAAGTTTATTTTATTATTTTAATCATCTTAGGAAGATATCCAGAAATTCTAGATGTAGGCATACACAAATTAGTCATAATCATTGAGTTCCCCAAGTGAGGCAAGATATGTAGGCCTAGTACTGTCCAGAGTTTCGTTTTATTTCTGGGAATGATTTGATTTGCTTTCCGAAAAATACCGTAAATTTACACTTTGGGGGAAACTCTTTGAACATCTAAATAAGTAGCCTAGGTATGGGTCAAAACTGATTGATTAATTTACTTGGTTAATTTACTGTCTTTCATTTTATTATAATTCTTTACATTAATATTCACGATTAATATTCGTATTCGGCACGCCATATTCATGATACATATCATATTCGCCACTAGGTGTATTCGTTGCAGCTCTAGTATTTATAGAGAGAAAACATTATTTTTTACACAAATAATACATTTTTTATTATGTTTTTGTTAATTTAAAATAACTTTAAACTTTACAGTTATTATTAGCATATTAATATGTAAATGCCACAGTGAATATGAAATGTGTGAATTCTAAAACACCAGGATTATATCAAAGGCTTTATTCTTTTGTGGTTTTTGCTTATTTTTTTCATGTTATTTTTTTTCATCTTTGACTTTGTTGGTATGTGAATTGCCAGACAATGACTTTGAAATAGCTTTATTGAGAGATTATATTGTAAAGTTGATGTGACGAGTGAAACAAATTCACAACTGGAATTATGCTGCCAAATTAGCATTAATTATTTTTAAAGTTTTTTAGTGTACGGTATTCAATTTAATTTTGGTCTTTTTGTTTGTCATTGTACAAGACCATATTATGAGAGAGAGATAATGTTATAGGTCTGTGGATGTGATTACAATAATTTATTGCTTTAACCATCTCCCTGCTGGAATAAGCACAAACACAGGGCATCTCCTGTTACCTTCTGCATAGAGAGGGTTAAAATGGAAAATATCCAATAAATACATTATTTTTTTCTCCCACAATCTTTTTGTTATGTGCTTTCTTTTCCAAAGAAAACAAATCATAAAATTATTTTGCATCATTAATTTTGACCACGTGACCTAACACTTGTGCATCTTTAAAAAGTTGTACAAAATAACGAAAACAGCTCAAACCATTAATCTGAGCCATTATCTCTACCAATATTTCTCTTCGTTGCTTTTCTGTGTTATAAAAACATCTTGGCTTTGTCCTCCGCCGGCAGAATGTTCTCATTGTCTCATTGCTGGCGCTTGTTTTATTGTGGGAAGATTCCTCATACAATGTGGGATGTTTTTGTTCATTGAAATATCCATGACCGAAGACCGACCATTTACAGCCTCAGCGTCAGTGATGGTTGGCCGAACACCGCGCTCGTTCGTTCATCCTCCGAGTTTCTTTTCTGTGCAAATGTGAGCAGGAAGTTATATTTGGGGTTTATCTTCCAATTTGATCGTATTACACACTGACATACCAGCTGGAGACTGTCTGTTTCTGTCAAATGTGTCAAAAAGTGCCGCATCATTATGGGACGTGAATATTAAGAAAAAGCACAAGTTTGGCTGAAATATTGGCATTTGGAGTGACAGCAGAAATGTTTGCAATTCAATAGACTTAGACATGGATTTTGTTCAGATCAAGATTTTCAAAGACTATTGAATGACTGGTAGTGTTTTTCAGTATTTGACAAGTTCAGTTTCTAAAATCCACATTTGAACAAACGTATTGTTGGCACAATAGTTTCACAATCAGTGAATTATGATAATTATTTGTTATAGTGCCAAATTGATAATAAATCATTTGTATTGTGATTAATTTATGACAATCACGCTATGAAATGACAGAATGACAATCAGCTGTAACATTACAATCATTTTAGGTTTTGAATACTAGACTAGTATATCAGTATGAATGCCAATATAAAGTGTAGAATACTTCACTAATGTTATCATTTATATTAGTTATATAAAAAATTAGGCATCTGTAAAAAATATTGTGCTATTCAATATCAATAAAAATAATTTGTATACCTCATGGTCCTTAATGCTTTAAGATCACATTGCATCGTTATGAAGTGATCATGCTTCAATGTTTATGAATTTGCAGTTAAGATTTCACTTGTTATATCCATACCACCCTGGTTTATGTTGGTAATAAAAATCCAATATAATAATTATATTTCATGATGACTCTTTATCTACAAACACCATTAGGCTGTGTATATTACACCTGCGTCGATTTCAATATCCTCGTACATTCAGCCTGTCTTTACAAGATAATCCTACCTGGGTAGTGTATATTTCGTCTGTGTTGATGTCAATTACAGTCTATAGATATACCCCTGTGCGTACATTATCCTTTTGTCGGTTATTCTTTCAATACCGCCTACAAAATACTATAAGCTGTAACCTTGCAGTGTCATGTATATTTCTCATATATTTTGCTGCGACTGTTTGTGGAGGTAACTCCATCAGGGACTGTGTTGTCGTACATTTCCGTGTATGTGTGTGTTTATATCACCTGTCGATATCGCCTTCAAGGTGAATATTCAAACCCAATCCATTGCACCCTGAACCTCGTGTGCGCCTTGGCAGCAGTAATTATGTTACGAGTGACCCGAGATGACTTTCTAATTTACCATTGGACAATAGCTGGCGTGACCCCCGCTGACCTCACAGGGGTTCCTGTGCCAAGTTTAATCCTTGTCATGTCGATATCACCAGGCGTCACTCGCATGTCATGCTGTCATTCAGGCACTGGGGCTTTGTGTATGCACGCTCTCAGCAGTTCCAATTCATGACAAAATGTATACAAGTATGAGATGACAATATGAAATGAATGAACTACTCCTGGAAACAAATTGAAATACGTACTTGAGAACGTGCAGTGGTTATGAATGGAGTCGGAGATTATCTTTGTGTGTGGGGATTATAGTAATGAATGTCTGTAATAACTATGAGGAAACCGTTATTACGTGTGTGTGTGTTCATTTGATGGGTGTCAAGGAATGCCATGTGCAAATATTTTTGTTAATTTTTATATATTATCATTACATTTCACTAGGTGTTAAGATACTAAACCAAACAATATAGCCAACTATATACTGCAATATTCAATTGGAAGTATTATTAAATTGTAATATAAACATTTATACTATAACTAGACAGCTACAGCGCAGTGGTCTAGAGGTAGGGAGTCTGCCTCGTAACCCGAAGATCCCGGGTTCGAGCCTAGCTCATGCCATCGTGTAGCACTCTTGAGCAAAGTGCTTAGATCCACACTGCTCCAGTCAACCCAGCTGTGAATGGGTACCCGGTAGGAAGAGATGGAATTGTGAATGTAAAACCTTATAGCGCCTTAACTGGCAGCTTGGGTTGTATACTCCCCAGGGAGTTGAAAAGGTGAAATGAGTGTACATTGATCCATTGACCAGGGTAATAATAATGTAGCGCTATGAGCATTCTGAATCATGGATTTGGCGCAGTATAAATGTGCTTATTATTATTATTATTATTACATTGTTCTATAAGGTAAAACGTTTACAATGAAATGTACAACACTTGTAATGAAATATACTACCATTATGAAATGTACAACCTTTATGATGAAATATACATCATTGTACGGTGTATTATTCAGTCATCACATATCTATGTGAGATACAAGCTGTATCAATTTTCTGATCTTAAGAACTAAATAATTTAATTTTCTATAATAACATCTGCTGAAGGTGAACCCTGATTGATTAACATTTTCTACCTTTTGAATTAATCAAAATCATTTGCAGTGTATATGATATCTTTGCATGGTATCCATCCAAAAGTGAAATGGTTAACAATATATTTCATTAGAGCGATTCCATGAGAAATGGCAAGGTGACTTGACTTTTCGTATTATTACGCATACATTTCAATCATTGAATTACAAGATATTTGGCAAGAGTTAATTGATTTTGTGCCAGATCAATTTTGTCAACAACAGCATCTGCGAAGACCAATGTCAAATCACTAATGTTTTTAGATTAACCCACATATTTGTACTGAAATATTGACCCAAAATAACAATTATTGTCACCCGAAAATATTCAAATACATGTACTTATAAATGTAATTGTTATAAAAGATTTTCTGTAATGTCTGCTTTTATGTAAATTACAACTGTACATGGCCTACATATATTATTATTAATGATCTTTAAAATATTGTTTTACCTGCTGGACTCTAAACATCACTGCTCAATATTACGACAATAGAGCATCTCTGGTTGACTCCAGCAGAAAGAAGGTTAATCTATCCACTGAGGGCATCTCTCCCTCTCTTCCTCCCTATCTCTCTCTCTCTCTCTCTCTCTCTCTCTCTCTCTCTCTCTCTCTCTCTCTCTCTCTCTCTCTCTCTCTCTCTCTCTGTTTAACTGCTGTACATACATCTCATAGTAAAATAATGATATACTAGTAGTAGGCCTATACAGCTATATTGATACTGGTATAATTATAAATACAAAAGCTTCACATGGTTACTTACAGTCCTTCAATGAATTAAACCTTATGGAAAGCAATGGCTTTTCCCATAATGTTGCCATTAGTGACACGAGTCGTTATCTCGTCAGTGAGAGAGCTGCTTTAAGACATTCAATAATCAACAATATTTAAATCAGCAATATTTAACTTCAGCAATTCCAGTAATCGCCTTCCAAATTCTTCCTGATACTGGCAATGTATGTCATATGCGGCATAGATTGCAATTATTAAAAAAGTGAGAGGAATACGTATTTTACTGCTGCTTTTATGACCAACCTGGCATCTCCAATTGCCTCCAGGAAGTAGAGAGTTAATCTAGCCAGATACTTAGAGGATCACGTTAACACCTTTTCTGCTGGATTCCGCACAGGCACTGCTCTTGTGGGTAGCTCACCTTCCCTCCAGCATGTAGAGTAAAATACACGATACTTAAAAGAAAAACTTTGTTTTCTTTCTGTTATATTGGTTGAGGCTTAGAACCGTTCTTATTATTCTTTCTCTCGTATCATGACTTACATTCTGAATATGTTTATGTATACTCAACACGATTGTTGTAAGGCCAATAGCCTTTTGAAGAGATACATGTAGGTTTATATTATTCTAACAATAAAGAATTTCCAAACATCGCCAGGCTACAGATACTCTTCAGGAAGCTCCATACACAAGAAGAATGGTACCATATTTCTCAAGCAGAGTTCTAAAATTTGGTGCAATTTGGTGGAAACATTCCCCACAAAATATCTGAAGCTCATTAATTAATTTTGTTGAGCATAGTTCACGTTATCAAATTAAATTCAACTCTCCATAGGATTAAACTGCGGTAGGCCTATCATACGCTGTTCATAATCATGGATAATTACCAAAACAACAGGCTCTTTCGGACATTGGCTCCTTCAGACCTTGGTTTATTCGGACCTTGGCTGATTCGGACCTGTTTAAAGACATATTCGGACCTGTTTCATTCTATCCATTCATTCATACATAAAACAGTCACCAGATCATCAGCCATGAAATAAGCCTGGAAACACGTTCGACTTCAGCCCATAGAAGCATGTCCGAATCAGGGGGCCTATTCTCTAAACGTTCTTACGAACTTCTTAGCATAAGAACACGTCGTAGCCATACTATAAGAATCGTTAAGAACTGTTCTTAGGCTAATAAGTTCGCAAGAACGTTTAGAGAATAGGTACAGCTTTTGACAGAGTTCCGCCGAATCAAGATTTTGAGGTCAAATGAGCCAGGTCAGAATCAGCTTGTATTCCCCGCCCGTATACCTTGCCTCTAGACTGAAGGACGAATGTACTTTACTCATATGGTAAATTATGTAAGCTGATAGGAAATACGACCCCAAAACACGCATCAATGCCCAGAATATGATGCCCGGAGCGTCCATTGGTCACCTGCATAACAGTCTGGATGTCCTTACTGACAGACAATTGGTCGTATATTGTATAAATAACTCACTTCACCCGATTTCTAATGGAGGTCAGACATGAATGGGATGGTCTTTTGGAACAGTTACTGAGGGTTAAGTATCAACATTAGCTGTCCAGGGCTGCAGTTGCCGTATACGCACTCAGTATATGTGGCTAGAATCTGAATAGTTGGTTTTAGTTTCTGCGTACGTGGGTACAATTTGACTGAAAGGGTGTACTCACTAAAACGACTATAACTTTTTTTCCCCAAGGAATATCGAAGAGCAGATTTCACCATGATCAAGAGCATAGAATTTCGCTTCCTCCGATACCAACTATGCTTTGGTAACATTTTTTCCCCGGATAGGCCCCCTAATACTGGACACTGACGTAGAACGTAACCAATTTTGTATATCTATCTGGATGATGTCTAGTGAACATTCATAGTAATTTCAGGCAAACATTGCAATTTGAAAGTGCTGAATATTCCGTGGAATAGAATGAAAATGCGTACAGTATTTTGAAATACTAATTACAAGACTCCTATTGACCTATATGTCTATTTCAGCAATACAAATTTATATTTATGGTAGGATAATCAGAGAAAAAAATAAGTATTGTGTCGTCTATGCGCGTATCAGACATTCTGTCGTCTATGCGCGTATCAGACATTGTGTTCCATATATGGGATCAGAATTACTTTGTGCGCGCGTGTGTGTGTGGTTGGTTGGGGAATTTGTCCATTCTTTGTTATTACCAAAGGTTAGGAGCATGGGTTATGTATACTGATGCCGTGATATACATGCTGAAAGTTAAGCAATGTTCATATACCGGTATAACTTTTATAATTAACTTAACGATTGATTGCAGCCAAGGCAGACAGTCTATAATTAAGTTAAAAGTCCGTACCCAAAATAAATTCTGAATGTTATTCTGAAAATATCATAGTTCGAAAGGTGTAATGGATATTTTTCGAGTAAATGGACATGTGAGTGAAATTAATATGTAAATCAATATTATATATCGATATTTGCAGTAGGAAAAAAATAATAATAGAGAAGACGACATATATATGACATTGCCACTTTTAACAATAGATAATTCCATGCAATTAGTTTAAGTAGATTTAAGATCGAAATTGAAGCTTGCATATATACTTAGTAACAGCGACTATACATGAATCAGACATAACTATTAGTTACTGATATTATAACTGTTTAACTATATATATATTTAATATATATATATATGCGGTCAGATAGCTTTTGAACACATGATCTTCTTGAATTAAGTTTCCAGAAAGTTGACTCATAAAATACGTTAAAAATCAAATAATTTGAATATTAATAGAACTACTCAATTGGCACTTCTATTCTAAAAAAATATGTTGTTTACAAGGTAAAATTGGAGACCGTGTTTTCCGACTGTCAGAATGCTCGTGTAGTAAGACACTTGAAGGAAGTTTAAATGTTGAAATGCCGTGTTGCTGATGGTGTTATAAACGTTCAAATGCACTTACGATAACAATTCAGAAACATGAAACTTCTCTGTGACCTATTAGTACTATTGGTCTTAGTGCAAATGTTTGCCAGAAGGTCCCTTTTCAAAGAATTATCGTAGCGATACAATACAAGATTTGCATCCGTTTTAGATAGCATATTATATATATAGGAGTTACGGCTCCTGTAGCGCTAGTAGCGGCTATGATAGTTCTACTGAGGCCATATTCTCGAAACTTTGTAATAGATCCTAAGAGGTTCGTAAGTAGACTAAGAATTTGCCTATTTACTATCTGGTTTTCTGATTATGCCAATTTTAATAGATATTTTTATACTAAGAAGTTATTAAGTTACGGAGTTTAGAGAATACAGCCCATTGCGAACACATGCTTTTGAACACATGATCTTCTTCCATGTCTTCCAACAAGACAGTTGTATAGAAGAAAGATACGTTATTTCAATCTGTCCAAACGTATTCCGTTTAATCACTTCTTTGGAATTCTTGAGATTTATGTTTTACTGCACCATAGGGTTTTCAAGAATACAATTGTTTATAAGAAAGATCCCTCAATCTTTCAGATAATCCAATTTGATTTCTTTCCAGAAATAAAAGAGAATGAGAACAAAGATACATTATTTAAATCTCTTAAAAATTGTTCCTTTTCACCTATTTTTGGTTTGTAATCCTGTTTCAGCAGCACATAGAAATGATCTAAAAAAAAATCCAGAATCTACGATTACCGTATATACTCGTGTATTAGTCGAGTCGTGTAGTCGAAGTACGTTTGGTGAGTATGTAACTGAGTTTCTTTTCGTGTGTAAACCAATTACCGTGTATTATTTAGGTGATTAATTTGGTAATTATTCTAACCATTATAAGAGACAAAGGAGAAAATTCTCCTTATTTTCTATTTCTGTGAATACTTACGACAAAACACACACTGGATATCCATTCAATTCCCCAGAATAGCCAACGTTAACAACTTACGTATTTTCGCCAGAAAAAC
>JAUTBZ010163529.1:0-10806 GCA_032361785.1 Lepetodrilus galriftensis | reverse complement strand
AACCTTCACAAGACTATTGACTTATTAAACACTGTTAAATATGATAAAGTTACAATTAAACGATGTTTTATAAATAACATTCACGAAAACCCTGGATCTCATATCATGTTCTTTACGCTTTTTGATCTTGCTAAATTCTTTGCCATTCTCGCTGGCATAGTGGCTTTTGCCCGCACCTGGCGGCATGATGACGAGTTGATTGATAACCGCAGACAGATCAAAAAATTGCAGTATCGCCTTGACCAAATGGAGATGAGCAAAAATGAACAGGATGATTTTGTAACGCTTGAGCAACATCTATCAAGGCAGACAAAAGCCGCCTCTACAGCAGCAAAAACAAAATCAGAGACAAAAGCAACAGTCAGGCCAACAGCCACCACAGCCACCACAGCCAAGGCATCACAGATACCAACCCTACAGGCAAAAGAACAGGCTGTTATCAGCCATAAGCAACCCGCCACAACAATGCCAGCCAGCAATACAGAACGTGCCAAAAGCATGGAATCGGAGTTTGGGCAAAAATGGTCGGTCTGGCTTGGCGGCCTTTCACTGGCTTTGGGCGGCATTTTCATGGCAAAATATAGTATTGAACAAGGACTCGTAGGCCCTGGTCTGCGCACCTTTTTCGGCGCCCTGTTTGCCCTTGCCCTTTTGGTGGGCGGTGAACTGTTACGACGCAAAGATCTGAGCAAAACCCTGCTGGCTGACCAACAGGCCTATGTGCCAGGCGCGCTGACCGCCGCTGGTATTATTGCAGGTTTTGCCACCATTTTAAGTGCCTATACCCTCTATCACTTTATTGGCCCGCTCACAGCGCTTGTGCTGATGGCGGCAATGTCAATGGCTGCGCTTGCCCTGTCTGCCATTCAGGGGCCTGGTATGGCCGCACTGGGGCTGGTTGGCAGTTTTGTAACCCCTGCCCTGATCTCAACAGGTCACCCCAACGCCTGGGGACTGTTCCCCTATCTTTTGTTTGTCACAGCTGCCAGTTTCTGGACAGCACAGGCGCGGGGCTGGCTCTGGCTGGCACAGGCCGCTTCTGCCCTCGCTGTTTTGTGGGGTGCTGTCTGGTTTGGCAAGGCATGGCAAATGACAGATAGCCTGCCCGTTGCGCTCTATATTGCTACCCTGTTTGCCATGGCGCTTGTTTTTCTGAAACAGGAAGAGCCACAATGGTCGAAACTTCTTGATAAAAAGACGCAACACAAATCCCCCCAAAACAGCCTGTTTGCCCCACTTGATCATATGGACTGGCCAGTCATTTCCATTCTGGCAGCCATATCAGTCCTGACCGTCGGCCTTGTCCGCATGAGCAACTATTCAGTGTTTTCGATTGTCATTCTGGCAGGCATCATAGCCGCATTGGGAGCTGCCGCCTGGCGCTGGCGCAGCCTGACCCTTCTTGCCCCCATCAGTGCGGCTGTCTTTGCCTTTACTTATCTGACTTGGCATATTGGCGAATTTTTGCCCCTGTTTCGTCCTGCCCATATGCCGCTGCATGAACTTCCTGATATGGGGCTGGCTTTTGTCACCCCGCCAGAGCTTTGGTGGTTCTTAAGTGTTGGCGCTGTTTTTGCCGCTGCTTTTGGCCTGATTTCTTTCCTTGCCGCCCTGAAACAAAAGCCGCTCTATTTTTGGACACTGACCGCAGCCCTGCCGCCCGTCCTCATCTTTGCCTATGCCTATTTGCGGGCAACCAATTTCAGTCATTCCATTCCCTTTGGCTTTGTTGGCCTGTTCCTGACAACCGCTTATATATTTGCTGTGGACTATATGGATCGTTTCAGTCTCAAAATAAGAGATATTCCCCAAAGTCACAGCCTTGACTGGGCAAGCGGTGTCTATGCTGCCACGGCGGTTGGCACACTGGCTCTGTCCTTCACCATGATGATGGAAAAGGGCTGGCTGACAATGGCACTTGCCCTGACAACCCCGGCGCTGGCCTGGATCAGCCTCAAACGTCCTGTTCCTGCCCTGCGCGCCTTGGCCGCCGGTATGGCTGGCATTGTTGCTGTGCGCCTGTTCCTTGATCCCCGTATCATTGGCGAAAATCTTGGCACAACGCCTATTTTTAACTGGTTGCTTTACGGTTATGGCGTGCCTGCCACTGCCTTTGCAGGCGCTGCCTATCTAATGGCGAAACAAAAGGACGACCTGTTCGTTCAAATTGTAGAAGCCGCCGCCATTGCTTTTGGCACGGTACTGATTGCCCTGCAAGTGCGTCACCTCATGAATGACGGGGTGGTGTTCTCTCATCATTATGGCCTTTCAGAACTGGCTATTCACACCACCATTGGCATGGCGCTTTCGCTTGGGATGCAGGTCATGTATCAAAAAACCAAGCGCAAAATGAGTGATTATGCCTCTGAACTGTTGGGAATGCTGGGCATGGCCGCCGCCCTGCTCGGTCTGCTGATTGTCAAAAACCCACTGTTTAGCAATGAATTTATTGGCGGTAATATCTTGTTGAACGAGCTTACATTGGCTTATCTTGTCCCTGCCTTCCTCGCCGGCCTGATCTTCATCTTTGCCAGAGACCGCCGCTGCCCCAACTATATCATGGCGGCAGGTGTGACCAGTCTGCTTCTGGCCTTTGCCTATGTCACCTTGCAAACCCGTCTTATGTTCCACATCCATCATGGCTCATTTGGGCTTGGTAGCCACAGCATCAGCAACACTGAAAATTATGCCTATAGCGCGGTCTGGCTCATTTTTGGAGGTCTGATCCTGATGGCGGGCATCATACGCAACAAGGAACTGCTGCGTTATGCAGGGCTGCCTATTCTTGGGCTGACTATTGCCAAGGTGTTCCTCTTTGATATGTCATCACTTGACGGTATCTTAAGGGCTGCTTCCTTTATGGGGCTGGGTCTGGCTTTGGTTGGTCTTGGCTATCTGTACCAGAACTTTGTCATTCCCGCAGCCCAGACAGGGGCAGAAAAGCAGATAGACCGATGAGGTTAAACCCTCATTTGCGCGGTGGCCTTGTGCAGGCTGTTGAGCAAACAGGTCTCTGGATGGTCTGGCTTTATCTGCTTCACAGCTGAAATTCTGGCTTCTGGCTGCATCGGAAATGTGACCACAGATATTTCCCATAAATCCACTGAAAACAGGCGGCGCACGCCTTCTTTTCTGTCCTGACGCGCCTTCAGAACCCGAAAGCCGATTGACAGACCTTCCAACGCTCCCGCCCGCATCAAGGCGAGGGTTTCACGGCCACGGGCAAGATCAAGCATCAGCTGGCCGCGCACATACAGGCCGCGCCTGTCCTCATGAATATCCTGCCAGACCCCAATCAGTTGCGCTGGGTCATGCTGGAACAACATCTTAATGCCAAATGTGCCCCGCTTTTTCAGGCTTTTTGCAAATGCGCCTGGCATCACAATATCACGCCCCAGATCTGCCTTGCCAAACAGGCTGGCATAACCTTCAAACATACCATCTGGTGCTGTTTTTGTTAGATTGAGGGGCGCAAATTTAGTATCGACATCCCTGCCTTTCAAAATAGCAGAAGGATGCTTCTTTTCCTTAAAAATATGACGAAATTTCATGGGCTGAGACCTCTTTGTTATGAAAAAAGACATCAAAAAACCCTGCTCCTGTTCAGAAGCAAGGTTTTAGATTTGAGTTTTAAATTTTTGGCGATTTATTTTCGCGGGCTGTTTTAAAGTATGTTGGTTATACTCCTATCACCCAGATAGCTGTACTTTCAGCTGGCTCTTTTGCCCTCTGGTTGCGTTCCGCCCTTCTTACAGTGCTAAGGCACTGCCGCGAAGAACGCGCCTTTCCAGAAGACAAAATTTCTCACCTGAATTTTTCGGGTTTCCGAGTGACAGGAGTATATCTCAAAATATTAAAATATTTTTCAAAAGCAGAACCTCTACCTTTCCTCAAGCATGGCTTCCAGTTTTTGACGATCAGGATAACCGCTCAGATGCCAAAAAACAAAACCTCCTGTCAAGCCACCAATCAAATAGGCACCGCCACCACAAAAGAACTGGCCAATCACCATGCCTATGCCAATATCGGACAGGCCGCGCGGAACACCCTTTTCATGAGATAATTTTGCCAAAAAATAAGCCGGAAACCAGAGCGCTAGTGACAGTGCTAACACCATGCCAAGGTTATCCCATTTAGCAAAGAAACTGAAAATTAAAATACCAAAGTCATTCTTAAAAAGATGATGAAAAAACATCGCAACAGTCACCCCATAAAAAAGAGCCTTTGCAAAATTTTTGACACCCCTTTGGGTCAACTTGAATTCGGTTACTTCATCGCTGCTTGTCAAACTTGGCTTATAATCTTCCAGCCGCTCTGAATAAATATTCATATTTGACGCAGACTGTAAATTTAGCCGTTTTGTATCTGTTTTTTGCCCTATGGAAACAGGCTGTGCCTTCTGCCCAAAAGATTTCACCCTGTCTCGTTGTCCAAAACCCGCCATACCGAACTCCAATAACTATAAATTTATCCAGTGATCGCCTGAAAAAGTCCCAACACCATAACAGCCCCTAAAGTCAGCAATATTGATGGGTTCTCACGATAATAATTTGCAATATGATCTTTTCTATTGAGATTCAAAAAACCAGGATATCCAGCATAAGCCCAAAAGGCAAAAGCCCCAATCATGCTGCCGAAAATACTCACACCTAAATTGCTCAGTCCATAATAGAAGCTTAAAACCAGCCCCCACACAATACCAACGCCAAGATCTGCAATCCCCCGACGTAACTTTTGCTCATACACATATTCAGCGACCAAATAACTAAAAAATGTCATCGCTAAAATCATAGGAAAAAGCACAAGCATTGTTCCTATTATGTCAGCCATCACATCCACCCTTGTCCTCATCAAATAATCAGTATCACTGATGGAATGAAAAGGTGCTTTCATATCCAAAAACATATAGATAAACAAAAAGCCAACAAGCAGCGCGAACCCAAAGCTGATCATGCGTTCTGTGGTCACTTTAAAAGGCTCATTTTTGGCTGCCACCTCTTCCCAAAATTGCGTATCTTTTGAGTCCGGGTTTACTGCCGTCTTGCCAGCAATATAATCCAGGTCAATCGTGCCATAATCATTTCGCTGATCTGACCTTGATAAGCCCGTTTTTTGCGCCTGCGTTTTCGCCCGCTGTCCAAATTGTACCTGTGTCATATCCAGCCCCCATATTTTATACATATTATGAAAGACAGTATATCAAGACAAAGCAAAAATATGCTGAAAGGACATGGTTAAAATAACCATAATTTTTTTGGCGGCGGCGAAGCGTTTCCAGGACATTTGACCCACGACCTAAACTAAAAACCCCCACAGATGCTAAAACCCTAAACTATTTGAGACCTGATGAAACGCTATAAACAATCCAACGAACATTGCAGAACGTCTATAATTTTCAACAACCTCTATAATATTACTTTCGCGATTAGATTTTTGAATAAGATGCAATAAGCCAGGATAACCACCACCACCCCAAAGAAAAATTGTGACAACCATACTCGCAATTGTTGTCACTATCATATAGTTAACACCAAAGAAAACGGCCAGGACAATCCACAAAACGAGGCCAATAATGGCTTGTTCAAGACCACGACGCCACTTATTTTCATCAAGGTTCTTGGCCACCTCTTTCCAATAAACAGCATCTTTTGAATGCTCCTTATTTTGTCCTATCCTGCCAGCAATAAAATCATATTCCCCTTCGGAGAGAGATTTTGTCTTTCTTTTCTGCCACTGCTCTGTAACACGCTGCCCAAACTGCCCCATATCTTCCCCGTTCTATACAAAAAGCTCTTTGTCTATAGTATAAAAGGCCGATGCTAAAACGTGGTGAAAAGCTATGGTTAAAAAAGGCTGAAGGTGTTGGCGGAGAGGTAAGATTGGCGATCCATAAATGTGAAATCGTCAAGAAAACAGCTGTTTTACAACCCTCTATGAAAAGCACAATCCAGTGTAGGGGCGTATCGCATACGCCCAAATGCACGGCAACGTGCATATAAATGAGGGACACAATATTCTTTTTATTGGCACATTCGCAAAGACCTTTTGGTGTCAGCATAGGACGCAACATCGCACGGGCGTATGCAATACGCCCCTACAGTTCCTTTACAGGAATAGGCATCCACCCATTTCCTGCGCTCAGACCAAACTTTGCCAGCTGAGAGCTTATTTTTTGGGCACGCATTTTTTGCATGAACATTGCAGCGGGGGAACATCCCCCGCCGCGCATTTAGAATTATTTACAAGCCATCAATCAAAGCCAAGATATATCCCATCTGCACAGTACACGGAAAATTAGGACTGAAGCTCCTACATTTCCCCCGTCATCATCAAACTTAATTTCATGATCCATTTGGGCGAAGATCAAATCTTAAGCTGCTTTATGAGAAAACAACAAATTTGCTTTTGGGTATAATGACTGCCTTTCACTTATATCCCGCGAATATACAATAGAAATAGCCTTTTTATTATATTCTTTTAAACCCTTTTTGGTTTCACCTGTTTTTTTAAAGTCTGGATTTAAATAACTGCCAAGCGTCAGCTTCATAACCAAAAATAAACTAAAAAAGGGAGACCTTAGTATCATATATTGTAAAACTTCAGCTTTTAAATCTTCTTCATAACTCCTAATCAATTTTTTTTCCTCAGCAGTTAGTCCTTCTAACCCCTGTAATAAAAAATCATCTTTAGGGTCATCCCTTTCTTGTTTCTCAACTTTCCTGATAAACAACCAATAATTAAACAAGCTCATTTCATGAGCAAACCTTATTACACTGTTCATAGTCATTCTTAATATTTGATAGGCTTCCTTATCAAAGGAAATTTCACCTTCAGCGGCATCCTCAAAAAGACTACGACGAATAGCAAAGATACGCTGTCGAAAAGAATCCAAGAGGAAAGCAGGGTAAAGCTGAAAGAAGAAGAAGGCCATAACAGTTAGAGAAAGCAAGGATGATAATGCGATTGCCTGAGTTGTCATTTTACGTCTCCTTTAGGTGTTTCTCCAGTTTTTGTGAGTTGGCTAGAGGTTCTATTTTCATCAATAATTTTTTCGAGTTTTCCGTTTGCCTCACTTAACTCTGTAATTGCTTTTTTACGAAGTTTCTTTTCTCCCTGTGCCCAAAGATAAAAAATAAGAACAAGTGACCAAGCTATTATTGAAGAAAGATTTTTGACTCCTAAAACTTCAATAACAAGGTGGAGATTCGTAGCTTCAGCAATAGAAAGATATCCAAAGAAAGCTAAACCTAAATAAATAATACCTCGCAAGCCAATATTTAGGCCTAAAGTCACACGATCAGCAAAGTTTTTTTCTTTAAATCTGGCCAGTAAATAATCATTTTTTTGTTTCTGTACATTCAACTCATGTTCATTATTTTGAGCCTGCTTATCAAAATTAATATTTTTCTTCTTAGTCACACTGCAAGTCTTTCACATCTAAAGATAATCACTAATTTAATAAAAAACAATGAATCAAGGTTGCTAAAATTAAACTTTGTCAGATACTTATCTCTATTTCAAGCCCTAATCAAACTATTACAAACTGATATCTCCCCCTAAAGTCGCCGCACCCTCGGCACACCCCCACTGCCCAGCATCAGCTCCGTCACGGCCCAGACCAGTGCGTCCAGTCTGTCGGGGCTGTGGCCGCTGCTGAGGCCGTCTGTCCCGAAATTGACCATTTCGTCTTCAAGGGCATCTAGGCGGCCTATGTGGCTGACGCGGCCTTGTTCGTACAGGGTCGCGACGGGCTCCGCGCGGAGCCATTTGCCACGACTGGCGTGGACTTTTTTGATGGGCAGGGAAAAATCGACCTGACGGATCACCGTTTCCACGAGGTCTCCGCCCTGATTGACTTCGGCCACAAGAGCGTCCGCCTCAAAATGGTGGAAAGCCTCTACCGCAGCCTGTGCCCAGCCGAGGGGGCTTGCCCTTTCAAGGCTGCGGTCGGCCAGAATATAGCTGCGTCCGTCAACGCCCAAGGCAGCCACCACAAGGCCGCAGGCATCGGAACTTTTTTTACTGGTCACAGGCGGGTCAAGCGCGACCACAATGCGGGTCAGGATGGGCGGCGCGGCCAGCCGATGGGCATCAAGTTCACGCCGCTGCCACAAGGCATCTTCGCGCTCTTCCAATATTTCGCCGTCCAGTTCCTGCCGCCCCAGCCTTGTCCCCTCATAGCGTTTGGCAATCGCTGCCAGAAAAGACGGGGCAAGATTGCCCGCATTGGCAGCAGTGGTAGCGCGGGAAATCACTGTGCCACTGTCGGCCATAATGGTTTTGAGCAATTTTGAGGGTTTGGGCGTGGTGGTAATCACAAGGCGCGGATGATCTCCCAAACGCAAGCCAAACTGGAGCATGTCCCATGTGGCCTGTGCCTCTTTCCACTTGCACAGCTCATCACACCAGGCAGCATGAAACTGGGGGCCGCGCAAGCCTTCAGGGCTATGTGCCGAAAAGATTTGCGCCACCGCCCCGTTTGGCCAGACCAGCTGTTTTTTAGAGCTTTCAAAAATGGGGCGCTGCTGTTTGGGATGAACCGCCAACAGACCTGACTCGCCCTCAATCATCACGGCACGCACATCATCTATGGTTTCACCGACAAGGGCGATACGCATGGCGTTTGCCTTATCCTTGTTTGCGGCAACAAGAGCGCGCACCCATTCTGCGCCGCTGCGGGTTTTTCCTGCGCCGCGTCCGCCCAAAATAAGCCAGTTTGTCCAGTCAGCATTTAGGCCAATGGGCGGTAACTGGTCATCGCGCGCCCAAATTTCCCAGTCATGGAGCAGACAAAGCACTTCCTGGTTTGACAGCGCAGCGATAAAAGCTTCCACCCTGTCACGTTGTTCTTGGGCTTGCCCCTCCTCTTCCCCTTCCCCGTTCCCCTCCCCTTGAGGACAAGTCCTCAAGATTTGTAAGGCGTTGCGTAAGGTTTTCGCGGAGTTGCTGCGTTGAATATCCATTTGGCGCGCCCTCCCCCTGCATTTGCGTTGTCAGCCTGTTTTCCAGCTCAACCATTTTTTCAATCTGCCGTGTCAGGCTCGCCAAAGTTCTGGCCTCCTTTTCACTCTCTGCCAATGTCATGATATTGTCCTTGTCCTGCGCCGCCTGTTTATGACGCGCCTCAATAATCTTGATCTGCCGCCGCGTCAGCGCGTAAAGACGCCGCAACAAGGCAACCGCCTGTTTACGGGTTTTCATAGATGGAAATACTCCTCTTTAGGATCAGGAAAGCCGTCATTGTATAAGACAAAGCTGTTTTACAATTATGATTTTTTATAAAATGGGGGGAGAGTTCAAAGAACAAAAGTAATAAAAGACTATAGAAATAGAAAAACAAAAGTTTAGTCTTGGAAAATAACAACGAATAGTTATATAATCACACCCAAAAGATGTGCTTCTTCAAATTGGGCATTTTCTCGCCCACTTTTCCGATTATACCTTATTTATAAAGAGGCAGCGTGACACTGTCAAGGAATAAATTCCTAATATCGTCAAAATTTTACAAAAGAGCGAATCATTGTATATAATCCATCTTTGTAAATTTGAGGGTATGAGTAAAACCAGACACTGCCTTGTTAATTGGGATTCATATGCGACATAATTTTACATTTTTCAGCTGCCTGATGGCGCTTATCCTGCCCGCTTCTATCGAAGTCTCTTTTGCCCAGATGGGGCAATTTCCTGCCAAGACCAAGGTCGAGATTGCCAGAGAAAAAGCTGGCCTGCGTCATAACTGCCGCCTGCGCTCTAAAGAGATTGTGCCAAAGCTCAGCAGTGCTGAATTTATGAAAAATAGCCCCCGCCAAAATGAAAACCGCGTTGCAAGGCGTAAAAAAGCTTTCTTGACCTGCCTGAAACTCTCTGACCTGAAAACACTCTACACCCCGGATCTTGCTACCCTGAAAAGGGCACTGCCCCAAACAGCAGCGGCCACAACTACCACAGCTGCCGCCCCTATTCAGGAAACAGCCCTGACCATCAAGGTCAATGAAGCAGAGGCACGGATACGTATCCTCAATATTAATCCTGTCTATCAGGACAAGATTGCCCTGAAGCCAGGTCTTTATCATATCAGGGTTGAGAAGCAGGGTTTTAAGAGATGGGATAAATGGATCAAGATCAAGGGCAAAAATTATCTGTTCAAGGTCAAGCTGACCGCACTTGATGACAGCCAGACCACAACCACCTCAACCCGCTCTCCTGCCGTGCCAAAATTTAGCTATGCCAAACGCCGTCCAAATCCAATGGCGACACCAGCCCAAACAAAAACAGACCAATCCTCCTTGGCAGAGCAAAGCGCCCAAGCTGCCCGAAAACGGGCAGAACGTGTGGCCTTTATCAAGGCTGCTGTGGCGGCAAAACGGGCAAAACAGGCTGCCACCTCCGAAAATGCCACCCCTGAAGAACTGGCATTTCAACAGCAGGTTCAAAAAAACAGGG
This sequence comes from Lepetodrilus galriftensis, assembly GCA_032361785.1. Taxonomy (NCBI): domain Eukaryota; kingdom Metazoa; phylum Mollusca; class Gastropoda; order Lepetellida; family Lepetodrilidae; genus Lepetodrilus; species Lepetodrilus galriftensis. Next base: position 363 of record JAUTBZ010163529.1, on the reverse strand, counting down.
TCAAGCTGGAACGCGGCCTCAAATTACTGGCCGCCCAGAAAAAACTAAACGCCCAAATGAAAAGTACAGCGCCTTGATGGCTGTTTTTTTCATCGTCCCTATGGCCTATGCGGGAATAGGTATTTTACCTACAGCATTCACACAAATATAACACAGGAACAATGCTGTTATATTTGTGTGAATGCTGTAGATGAAAGGCTTAGTTTCTATCGAGGCGGTAAATCAAGGAACTCATTGGCTTCATATCATTCCCATAAAATATTAAACCCTTCACCGACATAATCCCTTATCTATACTCCTGTCACTCGGAAACCCGAAAAATTCAGGTGAGAAATTTTGTCTTCTGGAAAGGCGCGTTCTTCG
>JAUTBZ010163518.1:0-10807 GCA_032361785.1 Lepetodrilus galriftensis | reverse complement strand
ACAGCTAGAAAGGAGCAGCCCCCTGTCCAGAATGTGCGTCCAACACTGTCAATGGAACACCACCTATATCTAGTTTTAGTACTTGTACATGCTCCCGTCAACTGGCTGTTCCTTAGTAGTCCCCACACATGCACATATAGCATATGATCCCACAAATATTCCATCGACACTTACAGATTACACGACGCAGGTAGAACCTTATCCTTATCAAAGACGTTTCGTGGGATTTATTCTTTTCAATTTTAAATGATTTTTCTTTACTTTAAAAAGAAAATAGGCAGTGTCTTTGCTATTCCTGTTATTCATCGAACATTTCTCAGTTCCTTGTTCCTTGATTACTGCGGCCAGAATTTCTACCAGAGAAAGTCGTATTCGTTTAGCTACAGGGTTCCTTGTAAATCTGAACAATCTTTCAAGGGCTGACAGAACCCTGATTTTCTTGTTCTTGAAGAAATCCTGTCCGTGATCAATTTATATTCAGAAGTTAAAGAATCCCGGCGTTGCAGCACGGACACAGTTGGTCGCAGTACTTTGTCAATGGGTTTATGTTACCTCTAGTAATTATATTACTAGTATATATATGCAATAATTGTCAACTGCCAATCACCCGTTAATTAACAGGTGACAGGAGGCCTCATCAGCCTCAGTTTGAATGTGGATGAAATGTACACACTGACCACTGTTACTACTGGACACAAGGGTCAGTACGATCCGCCCCCACCGTCAGAACCATTCCCACTGCCGTTCAGGGAAGATTTTGAAAGTAAGCTATAATCTACGTCTGTCTGTCTGTCTGTCTCTCTGTCTATCTGTATGTCTGTCTATATTATATCTAGCATGTAAAATATACTACATTTCATTGTGTGATTACACTCCAAGATTCAATTATACATCCTAGTATTGGTTCTTTTACATTATTCTCCAAACGTTAACCACCATTTCATGTAACATTTATATAGATACTTATAACATGGGATCATATGAGCACATTACATATCTCCAAATGCTACTGCTACTGCTACTGCTACTGCTACTGCTGCTGTTGTTAATAATACTAATCTGTTACTGGGATTTCCAGGTTATACCATTGGCGAAGAACCATATCTATTCTCCCAGCAAATAGGCGGGTTCGAAGTGGCTCTAGCCAATGACAGCCATCATTACGTCATGCGTCAGGTGACTCCGCAGCGTCCTGTGCCGTGGTGCGTCGCGGAGGCCATCGGTCGACCAATCACCGTCATAGGGAACGTCACTTGGTACGTCCTGCTAAACTGGTTCCCTGTGTATGTTTCATGGACTGCCACATAGTGACATTAGGTTATATGTTTTCCTGGTCTGACATAATTATGCATATTTCATGAACTGATGTCTGTACGTTTCCTAGCTGGAAACAAGTACACTATACGGACTGACGTGTACATTTCACGGACTGTCACGTGTACATTTCACGGACTTAACGTGTACATTTCAAAGACTGTCATGTATATTTCACGGACTGTCATGTGTAGGCTACATTTCCCCGACTGACACATGTACAGTTTATTGACTGACACATATACATTTCGTGGACTGCATGTCACGTGTATATTTCACGGACAGATATATGCATTCCACGGACTGTCACGTGTACGATTCACTGACTGTCACGTGTACAATTCACGGACTGATATGTACATTTCATGATCCTGTCACGTGTACATTTCACTGACTGTCACGTGTACATTTCCAGGACTGACGTGCACGTGGAGGCGGACTTCTACGTAACAGGTCTTCCACACAGGGCTGATGGCGTCATCATTGCCTCACGACTGAGTAAGGGAGGGGTCGAAATCAATCTGGCGGTCGGCGTGCTCTTCAACATGGACACCACTGCGCAGACATATTCTCTAACAACTGATTTTGGTTAGTTATGATAGGATATTACACGAATATCTTAAACATTCTCCCTGATGAGTTGTTTCATTGTGCATGTGGTTTGGGCATATATATATATGTGTGTGTGTGTGTGTGTGTGTCCGCAGCAGTGTGAAGGTTAATAGTATCACTGTATCTTGACAACTTATTTTTCATCCTTTGATCGATATTGCATGATATAATACTACACAAGATAAATTCAGAGTTCAGTTGCAGATACTAGTAGTTTGTAAGGAAGTTCTACCAATGTTTGGAACTCGACTTGAGGAATCTGGTGCCACATTCTTCTTCCAATGCGTCTACAGATTCTTGAACAGTGTCTGGTGCCTGTAGAATGTAGATATATGGAACTTGGAATAGGGGCCTGGATGTGTCCGAAAATGCTACTGGTCCTTAATTAATTTCGCTGAGTATAGTTTAAAACAAGATTAGAAGATATGAATGTCTATATACAGTAAGAATTAATTAATTTTTGTATGAGATATCAAACAAATATATGATATTAAGTAGCATATGTTTTATGTTTTAGTTTTTGCACAGAAATTTGCCAGTGGAAGCTTTCAATATAACACTGGTTGGAATACAGCTGCGCTATTAGTTAAGGTATGGCTATATTAACTAAACATATTTAATATTCAAATACATGTATCACAAGTTTGCTATACAGATACTATAGATTACTTATTAAACATTTATTCGATGAGATTCACTCGAATACATGTTTATCACGGCATGAAGTAAATATTAAAATACAAATTGTTATTCCAAGTAATATTGCTAGTAATGATAATTTCCGTATTATTTACATGTGTGAAAACCAATACTGTAGTATATTATTATTAAAAAACAAACAAACAAAAATAAAACAGAGCGAAATAATTGCATAGTCACTATAATGACCATGTCAGATTGGGTCCACAATAATGGCACATGGACAAATGTAATTATATAACATTGAAAAATCAATTAATCATTTCTGACTTGTAACATCCACTGAAAGTCATGCAATGTGTTGTCTTACATACGTTACTGGTCTGCGTTTTGCGAAAGGGTCGTCCTTTAGTCAGGGCCTCGATCCACCATACTTTTGCTATATAACGTGAAGTGACGTATAGTTACGCCATGATTGTCAGACCCTTTTCGCTAAACGCTGGCTTTACTTGGAATGGACGGGACATAAGAACAAGTAATTGTGTTTAGAGGAAATGGTCTGTATTTAGATTTAAAGGATATACAGTATGTATTTAGCAGATTAATGCCTGATTCTGTTTCATCCAGGGATCTACGGCAGTGGGAACGGTCAACAATCATACACTGTTCACAGTCACAGACCTTCCGGAGTTCGTCAGTGCTGGATTTGTCGCCCTAGGAACCATTGGTTTCGGACAGGCAGACTTTGATAATGTGAAGATTAACTCGACGTGATGTACACTATCATAATAATATACATGTAGAAGACAGAATTTGACTTGATCTAGAAGAGTAATTTTTATTTCTGTGGATGCAGTATCAATATTTACCATAATATGTGTATACAGGAGATGGACCGTGCACGGTATTCTACAATTGCTGTGGTCGATGTTTCATGGATCAATCTATTGTTGAACTACATGCATTTATAACACGCATTACGTATGTTCAATGTACAATAACTACAGTATAGATGCCGAAAGATGTATTTATTTTTACAGCCGAGTCATTATCAAATGCTAAACCTTTCCATATTCTCAATTATATGACGATATAGCATACATTGTTAATCAGCTGACTAATTATCATACAAAATGTGCTATATGCCTATTATCTGATCAGAAACAAAACAAACAAAAACAGGATACTAGTATACCGTTTATCAAGCATGTTGAAAATTGAACGGAAAATAAATTCCTGCGTGAAAGTGGGAAGGGTAAAGTGAATTGCCAACGACACCAGCGGTAATAGTGCAACACGTGTCATATACTAATAGCACTCGTAGGCTGAACTTTTCGGCTACCGTGGGAGGCTCCTTATCTTCAAATTACCCACATTATGTAGTCATTATCTACTTATATTTGCGGGCGGATAATCACCAGTGCATATTGCAGTGCTGATTTTTCATACCGTAAAAGGATTTGTTGGTGGAGTGTTTGCCGTTGTTCTTGACACTCAATGACATTCACGAAGTGATCCGTTGTGAAGATGTACATATAGCCACTAAGGAAGTGCTGTTACCTGCTTGTGTACATGTAGGTATATTGACGTGAATTAACAGTAATATATAGGGATCCTTGCACAGAATAGTTGTAGCTACAATTGATTGTTAGTCAAATTTTCAGAACCCGCTACAAATGTAAGTATGGTTGCATGAATCACTACAATAGTTTTAACTGACCATATTCTCAAGTATTGTAGCGATAACAGTGCTTCAAGTTCCGAATTTTGACTGACATTAATCAACTTTTAAAGCTAAAGCTATTCTGAGAAATGGGTCCAAGGTTGCTCTCTCTCTTGTCTCTCTCTCTCTCTCTCTCTCCCCCTCTCTCTCTCTCTCTCTCTCTCTCTCTCTCTCTCTCTCTCTCTCCATTAAATCCAGGTACGTTCAGTGTGTTTACATACAATATGCTATAGTAGGTAAAGCTTAAGCGTGCAATACCATCAGTTTCGTATACCAGGTCGACACGCTCCGGTGAAACGATCTCGTATCCCTCCTTACAACTAAATACGATTAGAGGGGCTAATCTTGAGCCAGTGACGTCACGGGGTGTAAATCAACTCTCACGACACATACCTCAAGGAATGGATACCACGTTTAGTTGTGAAATCGGCGAAAACTCGTACACTACAATAGAACACATACCTTGTGGACGGTGTAGACTACTTGCAGCTAGAGCAGAACGCATGTAACGCCGAGAACGTATACCTGCCTACTGAACGCATACCCTGAGAACGCATACATTGATAACGCATATACGTATTTATTGAAGTCTTGTTTACATTTTCAATGACTGCTGATATAAATACGTTGTGTTCATTCCCAGGCAAATATGACCCAGTTTTATACGCGAGATGCGAGTTGCTAGGATAGGGTGGACGAGGTAACGAGTCGTTGACGTCAATCTGCGGGTATAGAAAATATACCAGCTGCCGGGAAAATAACATTGCTACCCTTTGGACATCATACAGCATCGTGCCGACTATACAATGTTCAAGATCTACTGCAATGAGCTGAATGGATTACAAGGCATGTTCGTAGCCATTCTGTGATACCGGAAAACAAGGTAAAGCTATTACATCTATATAATACATGTATAAGTAATATTCTAGATGTTATCATATCCAAATAATTTGCCCGTTCAATACTAGTTGCTATTTTGTTATAGTAATTCACACACTACACACACTACACACGCGCGCGCGCACGCACATCACACACACACACACACACACACACACATATACACACGCACACACACATACACACACACACACACACACACACACACCAATGATTTGTTTAATATGTAGTCAAGGATATATAAATCATTTATAATTAAAAGACCGATGGTTTATTACGTATTTCTTATAAGTTATGCATTTCTACATCATGTAAGTGTTAATCCTGGATAAGAAGCCTAACTAGCTTCGATTGTATGAAATAATATAATTAAATACACGGCCGAAACGGGTTGGGGGTATGGGTCTCTTCGCACCCTAATCTGGTTACAATCCAGTCCTTGTCAAAGACGTTTTATGGCAAATGTATTAGATTTTTGTTATGAATCTTTGAGACATATTTTGAAGTGTCCATTTAAAATAAAACGTAACAAAAAATGACACCAGACAATTTTTAACTAGGACTCGGTTACAATCATGAATGTGGGATATTTTAAGAAAGATATAATTTCATAGGTACCATTTCATGAACTAATAGTTTGTAGAAGTATGGTGAAATGTTGTATTTGAATAGTATGATCTAACTAATAATACTAATATTTTTAAAGAATAATTCGCTCATAAATAGTCAGTTTACCGAAGGACGAAATCTACAACAGTTGAGCGCATATTGTTGCAGTAAACCTGCGAATACCGGTTGACATTTAACCCTATCGCTTCTGGATTAGACACAGTCACTGCATGCTCTTTAGTGCATTTCAGGTTGCCTCCAGCGTGGAGAGGGTTAAATGGGACGTTGAAGAATCATTGAGGTGTGAATTGTAAGATAAATACCTATAAAACATGTGTCAAACATAAGAAGTACCAACATATTACATCCTAGTATACCGGTGACCCTATCTGTGGCTGTGGTTTATTGACGGTAGCTTCAGCATCTTGTTCGTCACAATGTATTGCTCCAAGTTGCCCGATGAAGTGTGACGGTAATATTGTATAGAGCAAGCTATCTGATGAGTCACCGCCTTTTACTGGGGAATGTTAATAGTCGTTGCCTGCCTCTGACATTAAACCTTTCACGTCTTGCATATATATAATTACAATGTCATCAACATAATGACATGTATAGGAGACATCGCATGAACCATAAATGTCAAGTGATCTATTTAAAAACTCAATACTATACTATAGAATAAAATACAATTTTATATAAGCTTCACAACTATACAAGCTTCATATGATTATACTATAATATGGCATATGAGATCTTATCGAGAAGGAAAGTTGTTGATGATAGTAGGCCCTACATATAAATTATTATACATAATTAGCCGGTTGTGCACAGCCATTCGTCTCCATAAAGAGATCAATTTATAGTGGTTATTTCAAGAAGTACATGCAGCCTCTACTTAGGTTTTCAATATGGCCGACATGCATAGTAATCGTACATGGCATCATGATCATAGTCAATTAATGAGTAATAGCATTCATGTCAATGGACATTTACCGGAAAAGCAACAGCCAATTTATTTTTCTAAAGTTTTGTTATAAGACACATGTAGAATTAATAATATTTATTTATTTTAATTGAATTTAGCGCCGCTTTCAAGATTCTTTCACATATCATGGCTTGTCAGTTAATTTAGGGAAGGAGGAAACCTACAACATCCGTAGCTCTGAATCATCAAATATGTGAGTGCTGGCTGGTACTGACAGACCAATGATGATAGCCAAATTTACAGCGAGCGCATTCTATCAATATCGCGTCAGAAAGGTTTACTCTGTCGCGAACAATATTGTCTAGACATCTAAAACAATAAGTTTCAGAAAGCGGAACAAGTAAACGGAAGATACTGACATGTCTTTTACGTCTTCCAGAAAGAGAAACCAACCTCCAAGATGTCAAAAGCCGTGACCCGGAAGTTGACCATCGACACGTTGCATGCGCTGACGCCGTTCAACAGTCACGGTCAAGATATGGTGACCCAGGCGTCCAGGGCGCTCCTGGTCAGCTGTCTGAAGGCCGAACCCTGCGTCCACGACACGTTCTTCCCCCACGCTGTGCCCCACCCCCTTGTGTCTCAGGTGGAGCCCCGCCTCTTCCCCATGTCCAAGCTGGCGGTGGCATACGTCGCATACACCATCGCCAAGTGCAAGGACGACTTCAAGTTTCACCAATCCATCGACAGACTGGCGTCGGAGGATATGATGAGAGAGATGGTCGAAGGCCTGCAGTGGAAGAAACTGGGTACTGTCTGTTGTGATTTTGTATTGCGACTGTCGCATGTACATGACAAATGACTGGTTTTTTTTAGGGAGTATGCATGCGCATTGGTGGATCTTTATTGGGCATCCGCCATGATAATTTCATTTCAATAATTAATCATGAACATTTCCATTTAGTTTTCAATCAATTTGAGGTACTAGTATTTGGTAATTATATTCAGCTAGAATATATATATTTTTGAAGCTCTATAGATAGTTGTTACCTGATTTATGGCATATGAAAAGATAACATTTTGTTTCCGTTTTAGGTTTTGCTATTTATACTATATCTTATCCTGACACCGTGCGAGACCACAAAACGGGGATCAGCTTGAGCGATTACATGGGCGATGACAGGTATATGAAACATTTAAATTCCTGGAAGATATAACTCATATAGAATATATACTTATGATGCAAACGAAATTCCTTTTAAAACAATCAGAATTTAAATTATCTTAATATCTAAATATATTATTTAAAAACACCCCTGAATACAATGTCATTTGATTGTGCTTAGTACATACATTTTCCTACTATTTCAGTCATAATTCTATACTATTTCTTTCATACATTTCTGCTAGTTCAGTCATAAAGTTCTACTATTAAGTGATTACTACTTCAGTCATATTATACTATTTCAGTCACATTTGGGCCGAAAAGCTGCTAGCAGAGATAATGGAACCTAAGTGGACATACAACATACTGAAGAAGATCATCAAGGGACGCTACTCTGATGAAGACTACAACCGAGACATGAACGTCCTGTTTGTCAAACTTCACCTTCTGGACCCGCAGTCTGTGATTCCTGCATTCCAGTTCCTTCTAGGACAGAGAGGTTGGTTTTAGACGTTGTCAGCTTCACATTGTGCTCCATAGGCATCACCTTCAGTACTGCAGATGGTAGTTGTTGTTCCCCTGCTTGCCGCTCAGCATTTAAGGGGTAAAGCAAGGACTGGTTGGCTCGGAATTAGAATACTGTTTCTGAGTGTGGTATCCATGTTCTATTTGCGACATGATATTCCAGTGAGCTAGCACTATATCATCTTATGGAAATCCAGACTAGTACAAGCAGTTACACTATCCTTTGTGGGTTATAAATAAGAATAATATGCTTTTAATGTTCTATTTTGTTTATAACTCCAGTATGTCGAGAGTGACTTCTTCCTGCTTCTACTTATTTTGTTTGTATTTGTCATTGGTTTGAAGAGTTGAAAATCATTTGAAAATTATAAATAAAAAAGAAAACTCAAGTTTTAATTGAACTGTTTACTACATCGTCTTATTATACTCATCATTCATTCTTACCATATTATATGTGTGTATGCATAATCGCCTAATATCTACCTCCATATCATATTCAGCCCTGCCATCTGTAAACTTGGAACTGGCAACGAGAAACTATCTCGGCGAAATCCTAGACTTTCAAGTGATCCGACCGGAAGTCGAGACAGCCCTGCGCAAGCCCAGTGTTCCCCTGCACGTGTCCAGACTGAGTCTGACGGAAGTGGAGGTGTTCTACGGCGTGCACGTGGACGAGTTCATTGTGACCGAGTGTAGGAACCTGGGACTGTGGACTGGCAAGAGGCCAGAAAATTACAGAATGTCAAAACTAAAGGAAAAGTGCAAAGTTATGTGATATTTCTGGCCGTTTTTGGATTCAGTATAAACTGGCGCAAACATGTGTAATGTGATGTATCTGGTCGTTTTGGATTCGGTAAAAAAAAGGCACAATTCGTGTGAAGTGATGTTTCTGCCCGTTTTTGGATTCAGTTAAAAACGGGCAGAGTCGTGTTTTATGTGATGTTTCTGGCCGTTTTGGATCAGTATAAACAGCTGCAATATAATGATCATGAGGTGTTTATTGGTCGTTTTGGATTCAATATAGAAACTAGCGCAATCAAGATCACCAACGGACGTGACTTATTGTCTTGTTATTTATGCTGCAATTTCATATTTGAAAGCGTGACATAATGTATTGTTCAAACATGCAACATATTGCTTTAAATGCATAATATTATAACTATTTATGGTCATTTTAGAGTAGTTCTTAGCTACAATACAATTGCAAAGAACCAATGCAAGGGAACAACGTTTGCTTGCAATTCCTTCATAGATCAGTTGATGCATCAAAGACAAGATACAAGATCATGTTTGTACTTCCAAAAACTTGCCAACGCTGTATGGTAGATAGAATTCCACTGCAACTGGATTTGGTCGTATTTTTATTTGCTTCATTATACCAATGCAAGGGGACATAAGTCAAAGTGGTACGACTAAAATATAATACGTAACGGCAACGTTTGCTTGCAATTCCTCTATAGATCAGTTGTTGTTGTTGTTGTTGGTGTTGATTATTATTATTATTATTATACATTTATATAGCGCAAATAGCCTGAATAACTGCTCAAATGCTCTTATTACTCCGGTCAACGGATATGTGCATTCAAATTCATCTCAACTCCCCGGGGAGTATACAGCCTGAGCTGCCATTCAAGGCGCATCTAGGTTATCATTCATATGTCTATCTCATCCTTCCGGGCACCCATTCTCTGCCGGGTGAACAGGGGCATTTTCGAACTAAGCCACTTGCCTATAAGGTGACACCACAAGTTTTTCAGCCTGTGATTCAGTGTGGGGAAGGAACGAATCCTAGATACGATCAGGTTATTGTCACCCATCCAAGTATCAGCCGCGCTCGAGCGTGCTTCACTTTATATATATTAACCTGAGCGGTCGACCATGCAATGCAATGCACGGGACCATGTGCCTGAATCAGACAAGATAAATAGCGGAACGTTCCCTTTATTCATATAAAATATTAATATTTTGATAACTATCGAATACTAACGACTAAGTACATTAGTAAATAACAACTTTTGGGTGGATAAATCATACGTAATTCGTCTCAGATCGAAATTCGTTTGTCCATTATACAGGTCCATCAACATTCGTAGCAACTTCGCGACATTACGGAGCGGACATATTCCCTCTCGTACCTATCTGCTAGGTTTCTTTGGTACGCTACCTACCAACCAATTAAAATGCACGTTATAAACGCTTAGCGATACAAACGCGCACCTATATGCTACTGTAGTCTATACTCAACCAATAAAGCTTAGCAAATCTTTAAATGATACGTACATGGTCTGTCAAGTGTTGAATAACTTTATTTTTTTGTATTTATTATTTTTGTATTGGGGTTTAAAGTCGCTTTCTAGAATCTTTCACTAATATCACGACTTGTCAGTTTAGGGCA
>JAUTBZ010163507.1:0-10807 GCA_032361785.1 Lepetodrilus galriftensis | reverse complement strand
GAGAGAGAGAGAGAGAGAGAGAGAGAGAGACAGAGAGAGAGAGAGAGAGAGAGAGAGAGAGAGAGAGAGAGAGAGAGCGAGATAGGGGAGAGATAAATAAGAATATGGCAATAAGGTGTTTCCCCTGGACCATTTCGCTCTGATGTTTTTTTTTCATTTTCTATATTTTCTTTTCTTGAGTAGCCAGTGAAAACCTGTAACTTGTTCACCAAAAATAACTTGACAGTAGCCAGTTATGGCTTTGTTGTGTTAGCCTACTTGTACTCTGTTTTAAAATAGTTGGCAGATGACCTTGAAAGTGAATTGTTTTCAATGTTTCGGAGTAATGTAAACTACGAAAAATAGTGAAGGGGGAAAAGTGAGGAATGTAAAGTAAAATAGTTTCAACTGTGGGCGTTGTACGATACCAAAATATTATTTTCAGATTGTTATTCCTGATGTCACGTACTCTACTATATTCAAAAGTGTGCTGTGTCTGTCATGAAAATATAATAAAAGTGATGAAGGGAAAAGTACTTAAATTGGAATAATGAATATATGAATAAGTGTGCTTTCATGGAAGTTTTGAGTTTAATTATAAAGTCACGTCTTGTAAGGTTAATGTGGTGAGGCGTGAACTGAGGTGAAAAGTTACTGGGGGGGGGGGTCTCAGAGAAAACACTATGAAGGAAAGATCTACTAAGACTATCTACCATGCAATCCAGAATATAGGCCTACTGCTCAAAAGAACATGCATCTATATAGACAATGTTATGATTTTAAATACGCCATTGTTTCTTTTGACAATAGAAATGTGTGTTTCCAAATGTGGGACATGGCTGGCTACACACCATCGAGTATGTCGATCTCCCTGGTGCAGTTGTTCTCGTTGAACTCGGTAAACCAGGCATAGTCATCTAATCAGGAGCAAAAGCTACATAGCGTCATGCTACCGTCACTGATGCTCCCCTCTGATACAGGTTCATCTGCAAAAGCTTCTCATAGTCCTTAGCGAATATTATAATACTTTTCTTCAAACATCTAAATCTGTACATTAAACAAAAACATAATACTACTCAAAATACTTCGCGAACAAAGACATCCGGTATGACTGTACGGCTCCGTTTCATGACAATATGCTTCACGTGCATGTTCATGCATAGAATAAACTTCAGGTTGAAAAGGATCAATGACTTGATAAGGACGTGCAGATTTACAATGAAGAATCGTTATAGAATTAAAGGGATGCCCCGGGCTGAAAGTACCCAGACTAGGAGGAAATGTTTATTTCACATTCAGACATCGGCAGAGTCTGGGAGACTCCGGCAGACAGTAGAGATTCCGAGTGGACGTATTCTGTCTCCACCAGACGTCGACCATTCATAATAAGGCTTCTCTGCAATGGTCAGAACAATCATGCTATACGTCTTTGTCTTGTCACTCATGATCACCTCCTGGCCTGTCTGAAACAGCCATGACCTATATCAGACGTAGAGTCTATGCGATGTCCTGGGTAGGCGTGTCCACGAGCATCAACCGGAACCAGAATCCTTTAACCTCTAAGAACTGGGCGTGGCGCTGGAAGAAGGGTGGCAGCATACAGAAGTTTAATTGATGATTTCCCACCTTATTTGGCCATTGTTGCAATGATGTAATGCTTCATGATATTAAATAATTAACGTTTGATTTTTCAACACCCAATTCCTGATTCGCATTAATCATGTTCTTGTTCGGGAACAAATATATTATGGCGAAACACATACTAATCTGTCATAGATGGGACGATTAAATAATGTTTTCAGATCCACTTCAGATATCAAACGATCTGTCACTCATTCTCAAATGTCGTGCACAATTCAACAAAATGATAACCAAGTGTATTACTATTATTATTTAGATCATCACAATTGCAGTTCAGAGGTCCTATTCAAGTGTATTATGCAGTTTCTAGTTGGCAAATATGTTTTAAACATTTTTTTAAAATAATATCGTGGCCTAAAAGTGCATGTCTTTTCGTATAGTTACCATGTTTGCGGTGTGATGGAACACAACATATAATAATCTAGTAGCCAATGTTATGATATTAATAATTAATACTAATAGTTTACCTAACACATTTGAATACGTATTCACACCAATTGAGTTGATATTTTTGGAGTTATGTGTTAATATGTAATGTCCTTGTATTTGATGTATGTTACGTTACGTTGATACGATATTTACAAACTATTGCAAACTATATTACGTTGCATATATTACGTTACGCTGTTTCACTAAATTGTATAATTGGAAATAGAGTATTAATAACGAATACAAATAAAACACGCAACTTCAATCTATGACGTAATTTCCATTAGCCTCATGATATTTGAAAGAAGAATTGAGCTTTTGTAGAAGGTATATTTCGGGATGACAAGTTCTGATCAGTATTCGACTATATACTACTATACTAGTATTATAAAGTTAAATAAATATATACGGTTCTCATAAATTGATATCTGCATTATAAATTGATATCTGCGTTATACATGCTTAATAAAATGCTGATACTTTATAATCCAGAATAAGTTGGATGCTACAACATATAAACTTAGTTAAATTAAATGCTCCTTCTTAATAATTAACCAATTTGATGTTATTTTGTAAGACGTTGTTAGAAACATAATTCGATATATACAGTAGAGGTATATCGAAATATGAGGAATATTTCGAGGTAGGTTGAGTTTATTTCAAATAATCTGTGAATACGAAATATGCATTGTATTGTATTGTATTGTATTATATTATATTGTATTGTATTGGGGGTCTGGTTTATTTCTCTTTATTTCTCATATCAACCTGCAGGATCAAAGTTTCTTATTTTCTAACAATACGTTGAGTTTTTCTTCTCTTTTGAAATTAGTTTAGCATTGCTCATGCATTTTACTGTAGATTATAGCTTTTAATAATCGTTTTGTTTTAAACTGGGGAAATGCAAATTATCATAGACAATTAGGCATAGCATAATTAATTAATCAAGAACGATTCATACTAACATTACGGTATATAGGAATATGATTTACAAACATACTATTATTAATCACGATTTACATTTCTATATTCTTTCACACCAGATGCGAATTTCTTGGCTACAACTCGACGATTTACGCTCTGACATAAAACCTTATCATTTATAAAATGCTTGTATACAAAAAGCGAAATTGGCAATGTTTGTCGTCGCGACAAATTTCGATAGAATCAGTTCTATTGTTGATTTGTTTGTATTCCATTGTTAATTTCGCCACGAAAAACCGCTCGCCTCTTGTATAAGGGCATTTACATTATTTATAACGATTCTCCTAGAATATATTTTTACTGTAATACATCGTAATTTAACACATTACAGAACACATTTATATCAAAATAAAATGTCCATGTTCTACTCACCGAAGACATCTGAGATAAGAAGTAAACACAGAGAAAAATAAAATACGGACATATCTTTTGAGCGGGTAAGCTAGGAGGGTATATCAATGTCTCAAGATAATAACGATGGACGTCTTTATAACAGTGAAATTGTTTTGTAGACATAGGCTGGACCCCACCCAGTTAGGACCCAACCAGCAGGTTTAGCTGCTGGCTAGACGTTGTATTACAGAAAGTGTGAAATTAAATTAAAATATACAATTATCTGTTTGCACGTTGGGCTAATGTGTTGATACAAATCTACGTACATCGCTGCGGCTTATTTGTTGTAATCTTTGAATAAATATTGAACTTTCTGCGTTTTTCGCGTTTTCAAGTAGATTTGCTCGTACAGTACTGTTATTCCTTCGACTTTGTAATACATCTGGGTAGCATTTCATGAAGAGATCTTATCCAATAAGAGACCATAACATTGTTATTTTTTGCCGATAGCAAATATACTGCTAACAGGGCGCCGTGATATCTTAGCGGATACGAGAGCTTTGTGAAGGGATACCCAAGGGTTGCAAATGTAGCATCCTTAAGATAAGTAAATGTAAGTCACCGTGTTAAGTCAATACCTGTTTCTCTGATTGCAAGTACTACACTAATATAAATGCAAATCCCTGCGTGGCCGACTTACAACTGCACTGTAGAAGTGGATAGGTGAAGAAGAGGAAGATTTGGAATGCTATGGAACGCCAGATAAACAGAGTGTATATGTAATGTCCTTTCTCTGTCAAAGACTCGTTACACACGAAACGAAATAAAGTCGTTGTAAACTAGTAAATAGGTGATGTCTTCCTCATTGTATTCGTAGTTCGTAGTTCGTAGTTCGTAGTTCGCGCACACATTGAAGTTGCTCCCCAAAACAAAACCCACATTTTAAACAAAACCCACATGTAAAATAAAACCCACATTCAAAACAAAACATACATCAACCACTCAATCAAGATGAAACTAGCGCTCACGCACGCACGCATGCACGCACGCACGCACGCAAAAAAACCCAACACACACACACACACACACACACACACAAACACACACACACACACACACACACACACACACACACACACACACACACACACACACACACACACACACACAACCTACACATACAAGAGTATATTTCATCTTCGTAATGGCCATACAACGGTGCAACACTTTCTACCTATGTCACTATGTCACACTAGCACTAATTCCTTTCATTGACGCAATATGTGTCTAGAAATATCACCATGGAGTTCGTAGGTCTTCGAAGACAACATTCCCGAGTTTGAAGTCTCTTCAGAGACACGCTGACATCAACCTTCGCGGAAGTTACACACACACACACACCCTACACTCAGCTTAAAGTATACATGGGACTGTGTTACTGATGTTGTAGAACATGCCTGTATCCATATATTTTAATACACTACAGATCCAATCTTGTTCATTTGTATTTATTGCATCGTAAAAAAAGGCATCACAAATATGTACAATATATACACGCAGATCTAGGCCTATTAGAAGACCTGACAATTTACGTAACCCACGCTTTAGCTTACGGCATTCGGAACATCATCGAGTTATTACTTCCCATTGGTACATTATCAGTCTATAACGTCCGGAAGTAGCCGATGGTAGCCGAGTGAGTCTATGGCACGGTGTAGACTGGAACGACGTTGTTCTTCATGACTTCTTGCATGAAGTTAGTGCATGGTCCTGGGATATGAGAAAACATAGAGGCATCCGATTTCTGACATCTATCCAAGATGTTGGCGCCTCGAAAATACCAGTTAGTGCCGTTATAGCATGCCAAGGCGCTACCAGCGTCAAACTGCAACGAAAAGCTTTTCATAGAACACAAGCATAATACGTAACACATAGGCCTATGCTAGCCTATATTTAACATTTTTATAATGTCTACAATAAACATTTGTATAATGCTTTACCAATCTAGGTCCGTATTCCCGAAACTTCAAGAACATCTTAGTGAGAACAGATCTCTTAAAAAATTAACAAAAGCAGAAAACCAGTTAGGCAAATTCTTAGTTCTTAGGACACACACACACACACGCACACAAGCACAGACACGCACACGCACAAAATATATAGCAACAACTGACTAAGCCCCTTTATGAATACCGGCTCAGGGGGTGCGCGGATGGCGCAGATGTAGCGACTATACTTGCAAGGAAAGGGAACCATTGTTTGATGTTTAAATGATGTAGTCTTCACTTACCAGACACGGAATACCATTGCTTTCGGTTTGCGCGCAGAATGTGGATGGTGACCCCTGCAAAGCATTGTCGCCAGCCTCGAGTATGGAGCACACACTCTTTGATAGGGCCTTCATCCGGGCAAACTGGATTATTGATGATCTTTCTGATGAAAAAAGTAATTCGCATTGTAAGTAATTATAGCCTACACCAATGGGAATCCTGAATATAAATGAGGGTTTAGAGCCACTTTCAAGATTCTTTCACTTTTACTGATTGTTGAGTTATTAGAATGTATTGTGCTATGAAACTAATTGAATCACTAGACCAAATTTAGCATGAGGCCGCTCGGGCATTATGGAATGCAATCAGGTGAACTCAGTTACCGTCATGAGGCCATAAAGCAAGTCCCTTCTGATAATAAAAATCGTTGATAAACTGAGACAGGCTGAACCACTTTGTGGTGTCAGCTTGGTATTAGAGTGACATAGTTCGAAAATGCCTGTACACCCAGCAGTCACACAGGGGGGAACCGCATGCGGGTAACTGCAGTTACCCACATCCAATATGGCGTAGGGCTCAAATTAAGAGATTTTGTCGATGTGAATTTTCATGTTTAACGAGTATTTTTATATGTCCATTTATTACGGAAACTGCAAGATATTCATAAAATAGGCGTTGTGGATGCGTTACCACACCCCCCCCCCCTGTGATATTGTATTAACATGTTTGTTGAGGTCATTGGAGCTATCAAAGATGACGCCAAGGCTGCGAGCTACAATGCTTGGTAGTAATCTTGTGCTTTCCATTTTGAAATCTGAACTAGAGATTTGGTTTCATTTGTCTTTTGATGAGAGGATTAGCAATTCCATTTTGTCAAGGTTGAGTTTAAGAAAGTGTGATGCCATCCATTAACCTATTTCATCTATGCAGCGTGATGCTATGCAGGCTGCAGCTATATTTGACAATTGTATTAAAATTTATAAGACGCGTGGATCTTCCACTAATATCATAAGCTCCTGAGTCGCACCGAAAGTCTTATTATTAATTACTGTCAGTTTATGGATGTCAAGATGATTATTTCTCAATTATTATAATTAGCAATGACACCTTTCTCGTGTAGTTAAACAACGACTTATAATTAGTTTTTGCTAGATGCACGTATATTAAAACTAGGCCTATTTTATTAATAGATAAATTAATTCTTGAAGGAACTATTTCGAAGATTTGATTATTGCCAGAAACTAATATTCTTGTTTCGATACTAGAGTTCGCCTACTTCACATGAAATCTGAACTAATTTGTGTTTGACCCACGTATACCCCCCTGGGCGTTGAGTAGAACATGCGTGTTATCATATGGTAATACATGTATAATAGTGTAGTTATCGCCCCAAGTAAAAAGTAACTGGTGGAGATGCACAAGCCTAATAAGCATCCACGTGTCATTTCCCCTCATCAGCCAGCAGCCAATGGGATCGCGTGCTGTTTGTTGTGCGACGTCACACTGCGCATGTCGGTATGTCATGAACATTAATAGCCTGAAGTAACCCACTCGGGGAATATTATATAGGATTGCTCTTGTAACTTAATTATCAACCTAACCCTAAACGGAAGACATGTTTTAAAGGTGTGTAGGTGGTTTATTTATGTGTACCAATAGCATAATTAATTTAGTAATTTAGTAATTGCTTATCATGCAACCTCTTGCAAAAGAAGAAGCTGACCTTGCGGTGTATGCCATAATGGCCTGGGCTTTCGATGATGCCGCACTTCAGGATTCTTCTGAATGGTAGAACGAGCTAATTAAGCTGCTAAGCAGGTGTATTCGGTTGTCACTTAATGTAATACTTGCACCGATGCCAAACACTTTCTGAAATGGGACCACGATGTAGCCACATTATGTTTGCATTATACTTTGACTTAACTGCTATCCTGAACACTAACTGTTTAAACACTGTCATTACTTGTTCTTATTGGCATAGGCATTTATATGAATATCTATAACTCAGTATTCCGCCTGTATACCAAATGGCGCCCAACGTGATGGTTTCTCGTTTGGACGTCAATCATCAGGGCAACCACTTGTCTTGATTGACAGACAGTCCGTGGACCTGGAGCGTTCTTGACAGAGACATGGGGGTACTTGTCACGTGCACACTGCGGTGACCACACGTTAGTTCCCATGGCATGGCATGCCAATGTCAGATGTTGACTTACAGTGGACTGTGGACTTGACACTGTCAACGCCGCAGAGAGAGGTCATCGTTACCAGATCGATGCATTTAATAGCAACTCTGTTTAAATCTGGAAGCTGGGCTTAGACTGTTGTTTAGCAAAGTATTACCGTTTTCTCCACGTCGCTTTGGTTCAATTTAGGCGGTATTTGAATTCTCTTTTATTTTATTCTATAGATATATTTTACCAATAGAAATGTACATGTATATTTATGTTATCTACAACAAATATATGTAGGCCCTATTTGACATATATTTAAAAATATATATAATTACCATAATTAGAAATTTAGATGGTAATCAACATTTTAAAGTACAGATAAATTGGGCCGCACGTTCACCATCACAAAATACATTGCAATTTCAAGCACCGCGAGACAGATAAAACATGTCCTGAGATAAAGTATATCTATTGCTTGAGTTATTTCTGATAATTAAGAAATCATCGGAAATCAAACGTTTCCTGTAATTAACGATGGGAACACAATTCCGTTCCTTATATGTGCGGGGGCAGGCTAAGAAAGTTTAAGTATCTCGAGTCTCTCAACTAAACTGATACCCCATTCCAACTCTAGAGATCTGCTCCATTGATACGCCAAGTAGTCTTTCAAGAAGTACGTCTTTAATCAGGGGAGATGAAAGTCGGTATAATAAAGGCAGCACCAAGTTACCGCTGGATAGCGTTCACTACAGAATGCTCCCTGCCATTAGAATACATGGAATTTCTGTCTGTCATATTCTATAGAGTAATTAAACGTCTACATAGAATTGTGAATGGAATAGTTCTGTTTCTCTCTGAAGTCATTCTGCATCGTTAAAAGTACCGATGCCATACAAACTAATAACTGATACAATTCAGTCATGGATCCATAATACAATCATTGTCACGTAGCCATTTCATACAATTTACATTTGGCTATGTTTGAGTCATTAGGATTTCACAAAATATTTAAATATTTATTGTAATAATTAATTAACAATGTATACGGTAGCTATTGTGGCAAGCGTTCAACGTTTCGGAAATGCTGTTTTGGTTCGTTTATTATATTTACTGAAATTTTAAAAAATAAATCAATTATATAGTTAGATATATCAATTCCCTGTGATATGAACAAGCCTACATATCAATCAACGTAGAACACCGTTTACCGTGTTCCTTGTCAAATACGTGACTGAAATAGTGACCACAACATATTACAACTTATTAATAGGAATACAAAATCACAGGAAGTGCATATCCGGAGATTCTGACTTCCTGGAGGAGCTATTTCTGTTCTGCAACACACCGGAAGTGACAGCGCACAACGTCTGCATTCGGCCAGGTTTACGATCTTGGTATCAACTGCTCCCGACTGGGTCCCTGTACGCACGCAGTCACCCCCCCTCCAGGCGGTGCATAGGCCTATACATGTAGGAGTATAATCTGCAGGGTAGTGATAACGCTCTATGATCATTGACTGAATTTCGAACTCTTTGATTGATGGCGTATGATGACGTCAATACTATTGACATATATATAATCACAAAAATGTATCCACTTATAATTATACAATCATAAACCTCGCAGACACACGTCTATGTTTAATATAGCGTGTACATTATTATTTTATTTATGAAACTACACTATACCTATGGTGAATTCAAAATACTGCATATCTGAGCGCAAAGTCCTATGATTTTTGTTTCTGGAAGTTACTCGTGTCAGCATTGGGACAAATAATATATTAAAATGAAACGTATCTTCCACGTATTCGTTCTGTGTTGCCTTGTTGATGTGTCGCAAGGCAACGGGCGTCTGATGGATCCACCCATGAGGTCGACGCTGTGGAGGTTGGGGTATGACGCCCCCCAGAACTACGATGACCACACTCTGGACTGCGGAGGATTGGAGGTGAGAAGTCTAATGGTCAAGTCTAATGGTCAAGGCGGAAGAACTGCTAACGAACTACTTTATTGTGTCCAACCGGAATATCATCATCATCTTCTTCTTCTTCTTCTTCTTCTTCTTCTTATTATTATTATTATATTATTATTATTATTAGCCTATTATTAGCCTAGTATTATTATTTGTTTTATTTTTATTATTACTATCATCGTTGTAATAAAATTAGCGTGCATAAACCAAATCCATTATTTTAGTAGCGCTATGTTATTTCGGTCAATGGATCAGTACGAACTCTTTTCGTCTTTTCAATTTCAGTTATATATATGATAAGGTAAAGCTATAAAGTCACATGATTAGAACATAGAAAAATTAGAAAACACAGATTATTATTTAATACGTGTATTTTAATTATTTTTTGTCATATTTCAGAGACAGTACAACACAAATGGTGGTAAGTGCGGTGTTTGCGGAGATCCCTGGGATGGAACACGAGAGAATGAAGCTGGAGGGAAATATGCTCCAATAAAGCCCATCATCCCTCGTCACTACACAGCCGGAAGTGACGTCAATATGACAGTAAAAATGCTGGCTCCAAGAGGCGGATATTTCGAGTTCCGTCTTTGCCGCGTAGACGCACCGGATGTGCCCGTGACACAGGCGTGTCTGGACGATCACCTCCTAGAGATCATCAACGCCAACGGAGCCGGAAGTCGCTTCCCGGTGCCATTGGCTGGCGAGCAGGAGGAACAAGTCAGCCTGTTTGACGTCACTGTGCGTCTGCCACCGGATGTCACGTGTTCTCAGTGTGTTGTGCAGTGGAAGTATCACGCAGGTGAGTAGACACAATCAACTGTAGTTCAGCTTATCTCCCCTCATTGCTACCTGCATCACTATCTTTCTTCCCTCCCTTCCCCATCTATCTCTCGCTATCTCTCTCCCTCCCTTTATCTCTCTCCCTCTCTCTCTCCTCTCTCCCTCTCTTGCTCCCTCTATCTCTCGCCCTCTCTCTCCCTCTCCTCTACTCTCCTCTCCCCCTCTCCCCCCGCCCCCCGC
>JAUTBZ010163496.1:0-10807 GCA_032361785.1 Lepetodrilus galriftensis | reverse complement strand
TGGATGATGTCTTAGGTCGGAAATTACAAGACTTGAACCTTACGGTAAAAAAACGGGGACCTAAAAGGAAGAAGTGAAATTGTGCTTGAGACTAAAAAGATTAAATCTTATAAGTAACCTTCCCCAAAAAATAACGACCCACATTATCTGTTTGGCTAGTTGTAACTCCATACCGAGTAGGGCGCTGGTTGATGCCAATATTTCGCTCGAATAGGTCAAATCCAGAAAATCCAATCAGCCATTTTTTTCCTTTACCAAACCTCCTTAGGATTTCCCAAGTGACCGCTGGTTGTTGAGTGGCTTTGCCTAATTTGGAGTCGGGGTAGTATAACAACATGCCTTGTGTTTTGAATTCAAAGCCTTTTGGCAAAACAACAGAGAAATTTCCTGTAAAGGTATAATTCAAATAAGAACTATTTAACTGCTTGCTATCTTGATGCTTAATATGGCTAGCCCCAATTTTTGTTTTTAGGTTAATATCATAAATCTTTTTTCGAGTATTTCCAATGCCAAATTCACCAGAAATACGGGTTCGTTCAGAGGCAATGGTTCTGTCATTTAATACAGAAAAGCCATTGGATAAATGCCCATTTCCCCCAATAAACATATTCAATTTAAGAGCAGAAATTTTCCAGCCGAAATGTCCATAATAATCAATACTTTTATCCGAGGGAGTGTTGACGGGTTGGCTGGTTCTTCTTAGGAATGGATCTGTTGTTTGGCTGGTAACTATTGGATTTTTTTGATACTTATAAGTAATGGAACTGAAAAAGCTGATGCCATTAAATTGGTTGAAGCTATGGTAACGGGCTTTGATGCTCTGACTTTTTGTTGGTATTAAATCTGGATTGCCTAAGTAAGTAAACATCGAACTGGTGATGTCCGTAATTGGTATGACCTGTCTCAAATTCGGTAGCTTTTGTGCTGTGGAATATTTTAGAAAAAGTGATTTTGACCCAGCAAAAGGAATGTTCCAGGAAATTCTAGGGGCAATAAACCTATAACGGTTTGATAAAACTTGATTGTCGTCGTCAAAACCAGTTAATGCATCAGTCATATAATTGACTCCCAATTGTAATTTTGTTTTCCCAATATTAATTGTTTGTTTGACGCCAAAATCGTAAGTCTCCACAAGGCGCTTATAATCTCCACTTAATGAATCTAATCTCTGATAAGTACTACCATCAAAAAGAGAATTGGATAATAAGTTTCCATCTTCAAGATGATTGCGTCTAGCAGAAAGAAGTAAGATTCCTTTTTTAAAATTAGAAAAAGAATAACTTAGTTTTTCCATATCGTTTTTGCGTAAGACATCCTCTGCTATTTCCCGAAAGTCGTTAACAGAAGAGGTGTCTGCCAAATTATAATATTGGGAATTGTCGATATTGTTTTTGTCCGTGATGTTGATCTTGTTTGAAAGCTTGAATACACCTAGTAATGCACCCGTTTTACCAATTTTCTTTCGATAGTTTAGCTTGCTCGAAAAAGGAAGGTTTAATTTTTTAGTTTTGGTATTTTGCTCTCCTAAGCTAATTGTTTGCCCATTGGAGTTGGCATTGTTAAGGAGTCGGTCAACAGTATTATTATGCGTTTGTGGTGCGTAGTTGCTCGTTAAGGCGACTTCTTGAGTGCTGTCAATATAATATTTAGCTTTAAGGCTGACTAAGTATTTTCCTGTTTTGGTGGTGCGTTCAAAATCCTCATTGGCTATGTATTTAGTATTTTCATTTAGAAACTGGTCTGATGTTTTAAGCGTATTGACAAATGAATGTTTGTTTAAAGCAGAGATAGTTGTTTTGAATTCTATTTTTTTGGTGTCATAGGAAAAAGAAGTTGCACCAGAATGTGTATTCCAAAATCCATCAGGCGAATTTCTACCAAAAGGTAAAGCACCATCTATTTGTCCGCCACTAAAATCGTTTCCATTAAAACTCATTAATTCTTCAAAGCTATAACCCGTTTGATTCGTGTTATTACTCATTCCTATTAAGGCAAGTTTTATTTTTTTGCCAAATTTAAAATAACTACCTTTAGCTGCGTAACGAGATTTTGTGCCGCCATTAAGGCTTATTTCTCCGAATCCACCTGCTTTTTTTCCTTCCTTTAATTCTAAATCAATACTGATAGATTCCTTCCCATCATCTATTTTGGTGTAAGCCTCATCATCTGTTTTTTTGTCATAAACCTTTATCTTTTTGATGGCATCTGCGGGGATGTTTTTGGTCGCAGCTTTGGGGTTGGAACCAAAAAAATCTTTACCATCCACCAATACCTTATCTACTTTTTTGCCCATAGCTGTGATATTGCCACTTTGATCTACTTCTATGCCCGGGAGTTTTTTTAGTAAGTCTTCCGTCATGTCTCCAGGCCTTACGCCAAAAGCTCTAGGATCATATTGAACAGTGTCTCCATTAATACCTATTGGGATACGCTCTTCTGTGACTGTTGCTCCTGCTAACATAAATTCTTGGACTTGCATTTTGACTTGAAGGTTGAAATCTGATCCTTCACAAGCAATGACTTGATAATGTGGTGCGTAACCCAAAAAGCTAACTTGAATTAAAAGGCTATCTTCTTTGAATTTACCCAATGAAAAATGGCCTTTGTCATCTGTGCTCGCAAAGGACGCCATGATGGAGTCAATGGGATTCATGGAAATGACAACGGCCCCTTCTATAACTTGCCCTGAAGAGTCCGTTACGATACCTTCAATTTTACAAGACTGTGCAAGGAGTTGGTTGCTAGACAAAAATAAAATAGCAAGACTAAAAAAATATTTAAACATAATTATAGATTATCCACCAATGGTAAAAATAGAAGAACCACCAGTTTTTCGTTCTGCTTTTAACTCTTCTAATTTTTCTTTTTGTATTTTCTCATATTTTTCAGCAGTAACCTTCTTTCCTTTTGTGGGCGGTTCAAAAGGCGCAGGTTCTTCAGAAGAAACCTTAGTAGCTCTATAAGTAAGCGCATTACCAAGAGTCATTTCCAGAATCATTCCAGGAAGAAATCCAAATTCTTCTGGGCCAAGCGGTGTCTTTAAATCTATCGCAAACCAAGCAACAACCTGCCTGCTAGTATCAACTAAATTTGCTTTAATACAAGGATATCCAAGAATGACTTTTGATTCACCAGATACTTTCCATTTTGGCTTTTCCCAATCCCCTTTTATCAGAAATTTCTTACCTAAGAATTCTTTTTGCTCTGTTGTCTTTTTATTAATTCTATCAATGTGATAGCGATAGTCCGCATTGTTTTGTCTAAAAACCACTCCTGAAGTATTGTTGTTTGTTTCCTCGGGTATTACATTTTGATACAAAGAGGCTTCTGCTGTATAGACCAATTGAAAAAAGCCTTTCTGATCCGGAATCTGCATATTTTTGAGCGCAGCAGGCATGTCATCTGTTACGACAAATTTAAAGACTCTTTCATAGGTGATAGTGCCAGAGGTTTGTGCAATTATTGACTGCGTTAAGAATAGAAAAATTACGATGTACTTCATGATATTATTTTTGTTAAAGATAAATATCTTTTAGGAAAGTTGCTTTTTTATTCAATAGTCTGAATAATTATCTCCACACGACGATTTAATGCTCTATTTTGTTCCTTGTTGTTTGGAGCGATTGGTTGGCTTTCACCAAAGCCATTGGTTTGGATTAGGCTTTTTTTGATTCCTTTATTCTGGAAAAGTTTCTGGACGGCTTCTGCACGATTTTTCGATAGCTTTAGATTTTCTTGTGCTGGACCAACATTGTCTGTGTGGCCATTTATTATGATTTGATAGTTCAAGTTGAGTAGGGCTAAAGAATCAACAAGGTGATTAATTTCAGCTTTAAAATTAGAATCTTTAATTTCGTAGGAGTTGTTTGTAAAATTTATGTGGAAGGTTTTATTTAGGACGATATTTGTTTTGTCTTTTGTTTTAATAATAGCATCCTCTATTTTAACTGGAGAAAAACTCAATTCATCTTGTGGCCGTGTTGCTGTTTGTACAATGATATTATCAACCCATGAATAAGAGGTTTTATTTCCACGCTGATGTTTTTTTAATTTTGCCTTTCTATTTTTAATTTTTCTTGTTTGCTTATCCGATTTAAAATTTCCAATAATAAGATACTTTAGACTATCTTCACTTGGTGTAAATTTGAAACTAATATTCTTCCATTTGTTTATCAAAAGTTGCCCTTCGTACGGAGTGGTAGTCTGATCGAGAAAAGGTAAATCTAGTTGGTCAAGTCGTTTGGGTAAAAATAAAAAACCGATATCACTGGAGTAAATTGGTGCCTTTTTATCTATTGTAGCATCAAATGAAATTAAATACTCACGACCCTTGACTAAGCTTTTATGTAGCTCTAATATGGTATAACCTCTATCTGTTCGATTACTATATGTAACTAAACCAACCATTCTCTTTCCATGAGAAGGTTTGATTCCTTTTCCGCCGCTATTGAGATTGTTGAATCCACCCAATAGGTAGGCATCAGCGTTGTTGATACGATATACACCTATTAGTGAGCGCCAATGGTGCTTTGAAGATCCACAGGTCATTCCGTCTTGATTGTTAACCCATCTAGTATCGAATTCAAAGGAACCATTAATAACAAGATTATCTTGTGCACACAAAGAGCCAAAGGAAAGTAGGAAAAAAGCAATAAATATTTGTTGCATAATGTGATTTTTCTAAGGGAGTAAACTTCTATTAACGTAATCGCTGGATCGCTAAACCCGTAATCCCATTTACAAGGTTTTTAAAAGAGAAAAATCTAAATAAAATTGTGTAATATTGGAATCACTAATCCCAATAATACGCAAAATGAAGGTTGTCTTCTTTATGATAAGCCCCCAAACCCCCTTTAAGAATGGGTGTTAAAGGTCAACATTCATTTTGCTTGCATTGTGGGAACATTTAGCAACCAACTAGCAAAACATTTTTTTCCATAAGTCCACTTTTAAAAGGAGCTATAACAAAATCGAAGATCCAATACAAATCGCATAGAACCATAATATTTGGATTTGCTATTGTAAGCACATTGTGCAAATATTATTTGGAACTCAACGATGACACTTAAAATAATCAAAAGGTTCCAAGCAATCCTGACACTGATACAATGCCTTACAAGCTGTAGAACCAAATTCTGAAAGCACCCGAGTATTTTTAGAATCACATCTAGGGCATTCCACGACAACCTCGTCTAGAAGAGCATATTTGCCTTGACCAGTAGCAGGAGGTGCGATTCCATAAGCCTTGAGCTTAACCCGCCCTTCATCTGTCAACCAATCGGTGGTCCAAGCAGGATTAATGACTTGCGTAATTTTAATATTATTATAGCCTGCTTCTTTCAATGCTATTTGTATGTCTTCCGCCATTACATCTGTGGCGGGACAACCAGAATAAGTGGGTGTGATTTTAACTTCTATTAAATCTTCTGAAATAATAATATCTCGAATAACCCCCAAATCTTCCAGCGTTAAAACAGGAATTTCAGGGTCGGTCACTTTTGAAAGAATTTGATAAATTTGCTCTTTCATCTTTGGTCTTTTACCAAGTCAAATTTGGATAAGTTCTTTGTAGGATTTGCATTTCCGCAAGGAGATGACCTAAATGCTCAGAATGAATACCTTTCTTGCCACCGCTTTGATGCCAATCCACATCGGGAATAGAGAGTGTTGCTTTCTTGAAAGTATCACTGACCATTTCAATCCAATGTACTTGTAATAAGGTAATGTCAACGGCAACACCAGCTTTCGCTAAAGTAATTTCTCCAGCACTAGCTTCAAAAAATTCACCGCAATACGCCCAAAGAGAATCCACCGCATCTTGCATTTTTTTTCTGGAAACAGAAGTGCCATCGCCGAGACGCATCATCCAGTTTTTGCTAAAACGAAGATGATATTTAATCTCCATAATCGCTTTAGTGGCAATCTCTGCCAAAGTCGCATCTTTGCTTTTGGCTAATTCGCTGTACAATAGAAAATTAAAAGTATCAAAGAAATGTTGTCGAACAATCACATGCGCAAAATCATGATTGGGTTGTTCCGCTAGAAGAATATTTCGAAATTCATATTCACTGCGAAGAAAAGCCAATTGGTCTTCATTTCTTTTTTTGTCATCCAGTGTCTCGGCGTACTGATAAAGCAATCTCGTTTGACCGATTAAGTCCAAAGAGATATTGGTAATCGCAATATCTTGTTCTAGCGCGGGGCCATGTCCACACAATTCTGAGAGGCGTTGCGCAAGAATTAAATGATTGTCTGCAAGGTGCAGTACGTAGTCTAAAAGAATAGCTTTGTTATTCATCGTAAAAGTATTATTACATTTTGCTCACCTTCTCAGGTAATACATAAAAAGTAGGGTGGCGGTAAACTTTATTTTTGGCAGGCTCGAAGAAAGCGTCTCCATCTTTCGGATTTGAAGCAAAAATATCTGTCGCTTTGACGACCCAAATACTTTCCCCTTCTTTGCGACGCGTATAGACATCTCTAGCATTTTCCATGGCCATTTCTCCATCGGCAGCGTGTACACTTCCAACATGTTTGTGGCTCAATCCTCTTTTAGAGGCAATAAAAACTTCCCATAGTGGCCAATCATTATTTGTACTCATGATTTCTTTTTTAATTTTTAATTATAAAGTGATGAGGCTTGCTCTTTTTTTATTTGCGTAAGCTAAAGCTGCTTCTCTGACCCAAGCGCCTTCTTCATGTGCTTTGCGCCTTGCGGCCAAACGTTCTTTATTGCAAGGACCATTTCCTTTGACAACATTCCAAAATTCTGCCCAATCAATCGGACCAAAATCATAATGCTTTCTTTCCTCATTCCATTTTAAATCAGGATCAGGAATCGTTAAACCCAAAACTTCTGCTTGAGGTACAGTCGCATCAATGAAGTCTTGACGGAGCTGATCATTGGACTTTCTTTTGATTTTCCACTTCATAGATTGTGCACTATTTGGCGAGTCCGCATCATTCGGCCCAAACATCATTAAAGAAGGCCACCACCATCTATTCAAAGACTCTTGCGCCATCGCTTTTTGTTCTTTGGAGCCTTGACATAAAGTATATAAAATATCAAACCCTTGGCGTTGGTGAAAACTTTCTTCTTTACAAATACGAACCATACTTCTAGAATATGGACCATAAGAAGTACGCATCAATGCTACTTGATTCATGATAGCCGCACCGTCCACTAGCCATCCGACGGCACCCATGTCTGCCCAACTCAAAGTTGGATAATTAAAAATACTTGAATACTTGGCTTTGCCCGAAAGAAGCGCATCAATCATTTGAGTACGAGAAGTGCCCAGGGTTTCAGCAGCGGCATAAAGATAAAGTCCATGCCCTGCTTCATCTTGAATTTTCGCAAGAAGGATCGCTTTTCTTTTGAGTGTAGGCGCTCTGGTGACCCAATTGCCTTCTGGGAGCATGCCGACTATCTCGGAGTGGGCATGTTGAGACATTTGGCGAGTGACCGTTTTGCGGTATGCATCAGGCATCCAATCTCTTGGTTCTATTTTGATTTCAGCGTCTATTTGGGCTTGAAATCTGTCTTCTAGTTCCTTTTCAGTCATGTTTTTCTCACTTTCGTAAAATGATTAGCAAATTTAATAAAAAGATGGGAGACGGTATAGAAAGATGGAAGATTTATGTTTGATGAATTGATACCGATAGTCATCGGTAGAAAAATTGAGGATTTATAGCAAGCTATGAGGAACTGATGGTTGTGGGGAGAAGCAACGCTCAGACTGGAAAGTCTCTTAAACAGGTCAAACTTTTTCTCATCACCATAACCAAAAGTTTATCCAAATGTATAGAGCGTGACGAGTACATCACAAATACGGACACAAAGAAAAATGCTATAACAAAATAACTTTCCACGGCTGCTATGCGAAAACTGTTGGGGCGACCTTTAGTCGCTTCGTGATAAAAAAAGAATGATGCGAAAAGATTAGCTTTTTTTGCATCAAAAAACATAAAAAATGTGTCGCACCTACGGAGCTATTAATAAACCTAAATCTAATTCTACAAAGTTTAGACACCTACGGAGCCAAGTTCAAATGCTTCAAAGAGCTTGGAAGCTTTTCACAGCTTTTCACACACTCTAAAACCGTCGGTATAATGAAACAACAGAATAATCAATAAAAGAGATAAAGAAAAAGGACTACCTTTTTGAGGTAGTCCTTTTTGTTCTCGTTAAAAATTAAGTGTTTATTTCATTACCGTCAATTTTGCGACAGCGACTTTACCTTCTTGTTCGATACGAATTAGATAGATTCCAGATGTTAAATCCTGAGTGGAAAATTGAATATTCTGACCTCTTTTAACAAAAGACTTCATTAATCTTCCAGTGATGTCTAATACTTGAATTCGCACTTTTCCTTCAGCGGATTCTGTAAATTCTATTTTAACGATATCCGAAGTAGGATTTGGAAAAATAGTGAAATCCTTTTCTTGAAGTAATTCCACTCCCGCAGGCGTTACCGTAATATTAAACTTGGTCAACGGGATTAAACCGCCTGCTCCATCAAAAACAATAAAGTGAAAAGCATCTGTCGTCTCTGGTCCACCTGTGTTGTAGTAGGATAGACCACCATTTGAAATTTCTGCTTGGGTGAATTT
Organism: Lepetodrilus galriftensis; assembly: GCA_032361785.1. Taxonomy (NCBI): domain Eukaryota; kingdom Metazoa; phylum Mollusca; class Gastropoda; order Lepetellida; family Lepetodrilidae; genus Lepetodrilus; species Lepetodrilus galriftensis. The sequence continues at coordinate 2,194 of JAUTBZ010163496.1, read as the reverse complement.
TCCGCCCGCTTCGATATTGGCTCCATTTACTTTTACAACCCCATGTTCGGGTGCAATCACTAAAGTGAAAGTTAATTCCTCCGCAGTGTTGTCTTCATCTTCGGCTAAAAGTAAATTGGTAGGAATTGCTTTTTCCGTTTCCCCTAAAGTCTCCAATGCTTTATTATTAACAATATGTGGTGGGTTGAGTGCAGCATCTGAACATAGCTCAATGCTCCAACCTGTTATTTTTCCGCCGGAACCAATATTTGAATCATTCACCTCAAGTTTCCATTCTCCTTGTGTATTAAGACCAGTAAAGACATTCAAAGGTTCTTCAGGTTTGAAGACGCCACTCATCGAACAAGGGCTAGACTGGGTAGAAGCATCATCGAAGCTCCAGTCAAAATCAGCAGAAGCATTGGCACATTTGTGCGTAAATAATTTAGCAGATTCTCCGGAAGGAGCAATGACTTTTAACGAAAGGTCACCGATGTATTTATGATTACCAGTGATGTGTTTAATGTTTAAATCGTCTATGGTACCAGAAGCAGTAATATTAATAATACTTGTTACTGTTCCAGGATTATTTGTTGAAATACTAAGCGGAACATCTGTGGCATTGGCAACGGAGCAGTCAACATAAGTTGTTGAAAAAGCTGCGGGCAAAGTCCATGGAGTGACACCACATTCATTTTGTGTTCTTAGTCGCCAGTAGTACACTTTATTAACTTCTAGGCCAGCAGAAGAAACTAGACTCTGTTGGGTGGCATCTGTTTTATCTAGCAATAAAGATTCTGAATCAAATGAAGGGGACGAAGCCATTTGTATGTGAAAAGTATTAAAACCTTGTATTGGATTCCATTGTAAAGTTGGGAAGGTCGCAACATTCGTCTCCCCATCTTTGGGATAGACTGTTGCAAGCATCTCATAATTAAATGGCACAACATTAATATGTAAAGGTAGCTTGATCGTGTCATTAGGACCCATGACCGCAACTTGCAAATCAATAGGATTAAAGTCTGTAACATTCTCAAAATCTAAAATTAGATTGGTAGATTGCCCTGCAGATAAGCTTGTATTTTCTAGGCTGATAGTTGCACTAGAAGTCCAATCACCAATAATAGCAAGATTGACACTCTCGGCATAACCTCCGAGACCGACCACATTGATTGCGAGCTGTTCTGTTGTTGGTGAACATATCTTTATTCCGGTGGCTGAAATTCCAGCAGATAGTTCAGGCTCTGTAGCGGCTTCTATTTTATGGGAAGCATTAGAAGCATCTAAGAAAACATTATCGGCCGCTTCTACAAGAACGTGATAACTATTTTTAATTAAGTCTGGTACTTCCACGTACGCTAATCCATTATTGGGGGCATTTTGCGCAAGCGTCAATTTATTATCATAATCTAATCCATCTAATAAATAGATATTCACTAATTGACAATTAACTGGTGCTTGGTCGGTATTAGCAACATCCCATTCGACTTTCGCAAATTCCCCAACTTTCCATGTCTTATTGCTAAGTCCAGGAGAAGTGACAATAAAAGGACCAGCTGCATCAGTAGCCTTAAATTTAATTTTGGTCCAAGCAGCAGAGCCAGCATCAGCGTGATTATCTCTTACGACAAATTGAAAAGTTAAATCTCTTGAATAAGTTGGCAGTACTTCTGTTTTATCAGGACTACCATTAAAAACTTTTTGTAAAGCTGGGAAAATCCGATATGTTTTTTCTGTCGGTGACCTAAATCTGAAAATAGGTGCGTTGCCACCTGGAGTGCCAAGAGGAGATAATGGGCCTGTATCAAATTGATCCCAACTATGAGTCAAATTGTCTCCATCTTCATCAGTGGCTTCTCCATCCAATTTGAATGCTGTTTGAATGGGGATAAAGAATCCTCCATCCCGATTGATGGTTGCAACTGGATAGTGGTTAGTAGTTTCTGTTTTTTGACCACAATTATTACCACCACCTTTTATCATGTAATTTGTAATTTCTATTAAGGAAGATACTTGGTAGTATGGATCTGAATCAAAAGTTACATTGTTATTGGGGCCACATAGGCCAGAATAGGACATGATAGTTGAACCACTCCCAGGTTCGTAGGCTGTACCTGAATTTTCATTTCCTCCAGCATTGCAATTATTAAAAGTATGGTTAGAACCCATTTGGTGTCCCATCTCATGTGCGACATAGTCAACATAAAAGCCATCG
>JAUTBZ010163485.1:0-10808 GCA_032361785.1 Lepetodrilus galriftensis | reverse complement strand
CTTGTCACTGACTACAACATTGTAAAAGACCATCAGACGGTCACTGACTACAACATTGTAAAAGACCATCATCCGGTCACTGACTACAACATTGGTACTCTGATCAAGTGTTTAGCAGATGAAGCCTGACTCGAGACAAGTTCTAGTTGGTGGTGGATACCTCTGTGATCATCAAGACGATATCTGTACATCGACCTGTTAATTGTGGTACTGGGCCCTGTTAATGACTGGAGCTGATTACTGATGAATGCCTCGGTATAAGTGGGCCAATAATTGTACAATGCTCAGTATGTATTCCTGAAATAGATATCTATTTATTTATGTTTCAGTGGAACGATCAATAAGATTATCATAAGAAATATTTACAGTCAACTTTCTAAACTACATTTTATGTTGTGATTATCAGGATTGACAAAAACTAGGTATGTTGTCTTATTGTATTTTTTTCTATAATGTCTTGACTCAACTCATGTGATGCAAAGACACCAAGTTTTAACTCATTATCAAGTACATGTATACAACCTCTTCAGGCTCAGATACAACCAGTACTCATCTGAAATATTGTTTTTCCACAACACCAAACTGTGAATCGGTGGTGTTAGTCAGTATCGCATTGTAGTGTGAATCTGTAGTGTCTGTCACTATAGTTATGTAGTGTGAATCTGGTATTTGTCATAATAGAGCTATAGTGTGAATCTGTGATGTTTTTCACTTAGTGTACATGGACCACACTATATTGCTGGTCACACAGATTGATGTAGTCATATCTATGTGTTTAGTGATGTTGATGAATAGGTCGCATTCAGTTGATGAATAGGTCGCAGTCACCGGTTGTCTTACGATCTCCCCAACGCAGTAACTCCATGTTTACAACCGAAGTGCTCACCCTGAATAACTTTACCCAACCTGTGTAAGCTGTCAAATTCCTCTGGTCAAATGTCAAAACATGTTTTGCAGACACCAAACACAATAGTGTTCAGCTGTGTTGTGTTACATGTTCTTTCAACTGGCTGTCTAGCTATGCTAGTAGATGGCAGAACAACACATAGATAATAATAAACAGCTAAATTATAGTGATAGTGGCATAGAATTATGTCTGTACCCTTTATGCAAACAGATCCCTGTTATTTTGAATGTGCTATATATTAAAACCATATTATTATTATAACTACTACTGTTGTTATTAATGTTATTACTATTACCATTATTATTAATGTTATCATTATTTATGGTGCTAATTTAAACTAACAAATAAGTTTATGAAAGTCACCAACATTGCTCTTACAGATCAACGATATATAAATGATACAATTATACATATAAAATTTGATATAATTACATTGTTTCTTTAATATATCGATTTTAATATCATATGCATATACATCTGTATCAACTTGAATAATTTATTAAAATCTTATCTTTATTTGATATTTTTGTATATGCAATAAATATTTAATAATTTATTTATATTACCCATATGCAGTTAATACATTTACATTTCGTGTTTTCCTTTCATAGTGGGTATGTTTCCTGCGGATGTTTATGAAGATGAGAGTGACATGCATATCTCCTGCTGCACTCTGATTGAAATAACCTGACCGACATTCCCTGTTTTGTCAGGGCTATGTTTATAGTAGATGTATCTTTTAACCTGAGAAGTCTGAGATCTGAAACCCGGAAATATCCACAAAGGTTTCAATCTTGGAATCCACGTCATTGGACCCTTTGAACATTGATGACGTTATTGAGTTTGTCCAAGAGGACAGTCTTTGAAGGGACGGAGGGCTTATTTTGCAAGTAGAGTAAATAAGTGCTAGTGCTGAAAGATCGTCGAAGATGTTCATCCAATTTGCCTGTGATGTAGTCAAGGTTTATACGACTTGATTCTAGATAAGCTATCCATCTGGGAGGTTCTAGTAAAATATTTTGAAGACGGTCATATTAATTAATCATATTTTTATAAGTTTTATCCATGAAGTACTCACATATTATGAAGGCCACATTATTTAATCATATTCTTTGGTATTGAATTTAATCAAAATAGAAACACTACCAATTTTCGCTATCAATCATTAGAGATTTCTGATAATTTCTTTACCTTCAATCTTAATTTAATATTTCTGAATATGTAGCATTTCCAAACTAAATCTTCCGGAAATTGAATTATTAAAATAATTAAATTATGAATTATTATGTATAGGGGAGTATGATTTAATAATAACACTTAAATGTACCCAGAATCTTGGCTGTAAGTTTTTGTGTGAACTACTGCTTGGCATGACGTCTTCGGTGCAAATACTACATATGTTATCCTTATAGTTCATGACATCTTAGGCTTGTATTTTAATAAATAATCAAGAAGATCCGGTGCCTAAAATATAGTGCTTTACATCTTCTTTCCAATTACCTGTTTGTTTTTAGATGGACACAGACCAGTATGAGATAAGTCAAGGAGTTTGGGGAAGTAATGTCAACCAACAGCATCGCATGTCAGAGAATGTTGGCTTTCATCAGCACAAACATATACATATCCCTTAGGAGAAGATTAATCAATATCTGCCAAATTGGATAACATTTGTTATATTATATGACAATTATCAAACCATTGATGTCAAATTAGCTATTTTGCAGAGAACATTATCAAAGTTTTGGATGAATGATATCTTTTTGGTTTGCTTTTCCAAATTTGCTAGAATAAGTCTTCATCTAACTCATCAGCCAGAATGACGGTGATAATTCTGGTAGATTCCGGACCCAATGGTGGTCAGGCATGCTCAGAGAATAGCTTTCCACTTAGTAAGAGAAGCATGATCAAAAGCATGGATAAGAAGAGTTTAGTGGAAATGGATCTAGTCATTTCCTCTAAATCCTGGCAGAAATCTGGGGATCAGTATCTGTAATCTGATTGGTTGGAAGTGTTGGTGCATCATGGTATTCTCCCAGCTGCCATATTGGTTGGCATTGGGATGCATCTGTACCACTGGCATCGAGGGTGGCAACTTTGCTTAAATGTCTGTGGATACCAGCAGGTATGTGGTCATTGAATGACGTCGGCAGGTATATTATCATTGAATAGTGAACTAGATATGTTGTCATTTACTGATCTCAGCAGGTATGTTGTCATTGAATGACGTCGGCAGGTATATTATCATTGAATAGTGCACTAGATATGTTGTCATTTACTGATCTCAGCAGATATGTTGTCGTTGAATGGTTTGGGTATATTGCCATTCGATGGTACCAGCAGGTATATTGTCATTTAATGTCATTAAATGTTGCCAACTGGTATGTTGTCATTGAATGATGTATGTCAGCAGGTATGTTGTCATTGAATAGTGTACTAGATATGTTGTTATTCAATGATTCCAGCAGGTATGTTGTCATTGAATTACGTCAACAGGTATGTTGTCATTAATTGGGGTTAAGAGTTGCATTATGTTGTCATTCAATAGTGCACTAGGTATGATGTCATTGAATGGTGGGCACAGGTATGTTGTCATTGAATATTGAATATTGTGCTAGGTATGTTGTCTTCAAATGAAATCTTTCATATGAATAATAATGACGTATTGGAGGTATACTATTCAATGCTGGGTATCATAATCATATTCATAAAATATTAATTTCGAAGACATTTTTGTCTTATTTCCACTCTTTATTCCTAATCTCTCTGCAGGTATGTAGGTGTAAAGGTCAGTGTGATGGCTACAGACCAAATACTTTTACCATCTCCATTACGACAATATAATTACCTTAATGCTAGGAAGATCATACAACTAATTCATCATTATCAACACTAGTGGCCGCCTGAGTGTACTCGCCGGCTATATAACAGCTGTTTGTCGGCCGCTGGAACCAAGTGAGTGAGCTTTGTCTGGATAATCAATCCTCGATCCTATCAATTATTTATTGCTTATGGTGGGATATTGATGGCTTACGAGATGCTGCACTGTGTAGTGTGACTGGCGTGAATGCCATTTGTTGTGGTCTGTGCATTGCCTGGACAGAGAGGTATTTATTATTGCGTGTCCGGCCACATACTGCTACATACTGGGGTGTTTTCTCTGTCTGTGTCAATACCGAACCGTTGTCACATTCATCATGTCTGGGAAGTCCACTTTTTGATGAAACATCATGGTCTTGAAAACAGGGTGAGATGGCCAGAGAAGGAAAAGTGATATCACAGATATTTTTAGTATAGGTTATTCATATTGAATCTGAAATTCTCATGAAATGGTACTATTATTTCATGGATTGAAATGTATCTAGTATCAGTAGAAATACTTAGTACACTCCCATTAATCATAGCAAGGTAATAATTACGTGGTATCTCTCATTGGAATTGTTTTATCTGATCGTCAGTGACAATACTACATATATATTGACAGTTTTGAAAAAACCCATAGAAACTGCAAAGTATACACAGGCAAAATATCTTGTAGAGTTGAATAACAACCAGGATGAATTGATGATAAGTGCTTATTAATTTATTCATAAATGCTCATGATATGAGTATGTAATGAATATTATTCGTAAAGTCCAATGTATATCTGATCCCTTTCAGCAGGGAATGGTTATACGACCGCTAATATTACCCAGAGAATATATGAACCTTGTACACAAGTAGGTTAAATGACTACTTATATTAATATTGCCTCAAGAATAGAAGTCTATCAACAAGATTAGCAAAACAGACAAACATTGTCATGGTTGTTAATTGGCGGTTCTATCATATCTACGTGTATCTTCCTTCTGAAGATGTATCGTGTGCGTATGTACCTCGGTGATGGGCTGCATTGTTGTACCTTCTCTAGTATGTGTTGTCTATGGCCCAAAATAGCTGCTAGAATAATATACCAGTGGTGCACTTCATGTGTAGGTGTTTTCTGCGGCTGATGCATATCTATATCTACATAGGCCCCCACAACCTAGGAAGAACATGCATGTGGTTGTTTGTCAAAGTTTTACAAGAACCTTCAGATGAACACATAATAAAAGTTTACATTATTTTTTTTTGCTTTTGATGATTGTACTTTAATCTAGATTTGTTTTATTCTCTTGACTTGAATTAAAATAATCCAGAACAATACTCAACCCCAAGCAATTTCACGTACACACATATTTGACACCTGTTGCACAGTATTGGAACTAATAGAACATTTCTACATACAGATTATTTTGTCATAGCAAACTATAATCTTCACAAAACTTTAATTTATAGCTGATGAAGTATTTAATTTATTGAGAGATTGTATTATTACAGCAGCTATCTATTTCAGGTAGCGTTATGCTTATCACTCCTATAATATAACAGCTGCACTACATGTGTATTGACCTGTGAGGTGACCTTTCCAAATAGGTCAACAGAAGTAGTCCTGGTGAAAACTAGGTCATGGACACTTTAATATTGATGAATGTGCATATTTAGTGGAGATCTGTGAGAGGAATGTTTATTGCCATAATTCTATAATTCATTCCAATCATGTCGTATTCGTTTTGAATATTGAATATATCAAATGTAATATAAGATATAGAGAATTAATTTATTGATTTAGGATGGAGTATGGATAGTATAAATCATGCAATTTAATTTTAACTGTCATTGTGATAGATTACTTGTCTGTATTTCATTGGTTTAAAACTATTCTGTTTGCGTGCACTTTGCACCAAACAGTTTCTGATGTAACATCAAGGAAATGTAAATGTTTTCAATGATGTCAACTAGATATTTAGCATTCAGCAATACCAGCTAGATATAGATGTCAATATAATATTTCAACATATATTCATATCCACACTATTATTTACTCTATGTATCTTTTTCCATAGGTTCCAATTTGTAAATGTATCAAATCTTTGTTATCATTTCCAATGAATCTGCCTAACATATATTACATGCAAGATATCACAGCAAATAGTTCCCAGTGGATAACTGATAAGTATATATAATATATCAGTTATACACCAGGGACTATCTGTTGGTGATATCGTGTGTTCCATAGAGTTGTCTCCCTTCACCGCGAGTGCTGCATGTGTAAGGTAGTTGGAAACATGTAACCTGACATTTATCTTTGCCTTACAACTTGTGTTCTTTTGTTACAGAGGGACGCTTCTGTTGGCGACGGTTAATGTTGTGACCCAACTCCCGGAAATTCCATTAGGTTTTCAACATTCCCACACTCTATTGGAGGATTATGCACTTCAAACATTCCTAGACGGTCCCTGGTGAATGCTCTATAAGAAATAAGTTTTGCCATCGTCATGGACATTTATGGACGTTTGTGAAATATAGGACCGCCAATGGACATTTACGATACACTGGATAAAGTATTTGTCTTGGACAAATTTGTCTTTGTGAGACTTGTAGTATGTGACAGTTCCTAGTGTATGGATTATTGGTGTGTGCTGCAAGGAAGGCGTTGCTCTGAAGCGTTGCTGGAGTCCGGACCTGTGCTGAAGACTGTCAACTATCCCGCGTTCTCGGATCAAGCGACACATCAATCATTCTAAGGAGTGCGATTCTACTAGTAGAAAACACATTTATGAGTCTACTTACTATCTACAGTGGTATGTTGCAAGCCTTCACTTAATGCTGACATACAGTATTAACTTGGTGCTGACGTACCTTCATTGCGAGGCGGAAGAAGGTGTTGATTTCTGGAAGAGGATATTTCGCAAGAAACTGGTGACTGACCGTAGAGAGGAGAGTTCTGTATTGGTTTGATGACGTTGTGCCACTGCTCTCTGAACATACGACCGCGCTGTGATGTAGCAGGTGCTCATTGGTGAACCGTTACAAGGGTTCCAGCACTGCTGCTGTGGAGACATCTGGTCTGACCACTCGACAGAATACAGAACAGATTTGATTTCGTGAAATGGATTCAGGCAATTTGTTTAGAAACCCTGAGTCGTCATCCAGGATTTGAGGACTAATTTATAGATCTGGAGCAGAAGGATGAGTGTTGAATGACAAGACGAGGATGCTGGTGTTTATTGTACTTCAGGGCCTAACTTAACTAGACTGGCAGACCATGGATACGAGAGTCGAATAGCTGTCTGAGTGTACTCGCTGGTCATTACGCTTTAGGCGAAACTTTGCCATACTCAAGCCACTCCACCTAGGTCGCTATCGTCCTCAGACTTCGCTTCAGTCATGTAGTATGCCTCGCGGTTCCATTACACGGCCTGGTGGGGAAGCAATAGCGAGGGACAAGTTTGTGGAATTGTTAGCGATAACTTAGAAAGTAGAATTGATTTGGTGGGGTGACGATGGCGCTACCTATGGGAGAAACGCCAGGTTTTCACCGCGTGCTGAGCACTAGTGCTCTACGTATCCCGAAACAGAGGAACTCTTTCTGGAGGAGGTGAGGAAGGTCAAGGTCATCTGTCATGACCTTGTTTTGAGGAGATTGGAGCATGATTGCGTAGATTTTATCCAGTGGCATAGCTAACAACACATTGCTTTCTGAAATTGTATAAGCTAACTGTTGAGTCTAAATATAGATAAATGAACCTATCCTTCTCGAGAAAAACTATTTTCATTTTTCAAGTTTTGGTCCATATCTACAATTATATCATGCTCCAGTCTTGTGGGTCTAAGAAAGACCACTGCATGGTCTGTACATGGTTTGTGTGTGAGTGGAATGTTTGTTGGACGTGGTGTGGTGTCACAACTGGTGAGATATACCATTGCCGTAATGCATAAAGTCAACACGTAAGAATTGGGCCATGACCAAAACAAGGTGAATACTATACTATGCAATAGATATGAGTGAGCTTTCTGAAATATACACATGTACTGTGGTCCCATTCCACTGAACAATTATAGCACTGTGATAGCAGCTCACAATACTTGTATCTAAGCTGTGTAATGCTGTCATAGTGCTGTGATCATTCTGTGCAATGTCATCATGTTCTGTCCAAGCAAGATGACGTAAATTGAAGCAAGTTTTATTAGTTAATGTAATATTGGAATTTCATATGATCAGGTCTTGACATTTTAAGTGTTCTATGTTTTTTTCTATTAATATTTGCTTTTAATCTATTAGTTCATTTTGCATTATATTATGTCATTATGTTCAGCTTGACATTGTCCAGTGTATTTAATGGAGAGTTGCCATGGCAACGTACCTTCTATATTTCTTTATGAAGTTATTGCTGAAGTGAAATCAATATATTTTCTATTACCATATGTCTGGAACGAGACAATCATCTACAATTCCATTTTGTCAAGTATGGGCCAACTTTTGGCTACAATTCCTCTGGTATTTAAATAATTCCACTGGTACGTCCACAATTCCCATGGTATTATCCACAATTCCCATGGTATGTCTACAATTCCCCTTTGTCAATTATCATGATAATGGGACTTTTGTATTCCCCAAATGTCCAGGGTATCATTTCTCGAAGCTCTCATATCCACCATGAGTCTATAGCGCTCTCGTAAGTGTCTGATCACCATGTATTAGAGATCGCTAGTAGAGTGCTTATGCATAGTAGATGCGAGAGATTCATGAAACAATACCTAGTATTTTACACCTATTGTCCAGAGTTCTCCACAAATGAGACATGTTGTCCCCAATTCCCTTCTGTCCAAACTGTCCAATATGGGACAGCTAGTTATGTTGTTCACAATTCCCCTACGTCCAGAATGAAACGTCTGTTTTCCACAGTTACGTACTCGCCGGTATGACCTGTCTATTTTCCGGTTTTCTATGAACATCTGATATTTATTAGCTTGAAAGTGAACATTTGATCATCCGCTTACATAATCAGAAATTGTACTGATGAACTTTGGTGTCAGAATAGTGCAGAAACAGTCAATAGTAGATTACATTCAAAGACTAGAAGTAGAAAGTAAAATATTGTGTACAAGTACTAAAAATAGCAAATTTTATGCAGTAAGTTTATATAAACATTAAGTCGTCTCATTTTCTGCTACTGTATACAATTCAAATAAATAAATGATTTTACTAAAGCTTCTCCAAGCTTGAGCCTAGAGTAATAGAAACGGTACCATAGAAACACAATAAGACAGCTTGGAGTTTCGAATACACACGGAATATGTGTGCACATGTCAAAGGTGATATTACATGTAGTATAATGCTATTGAAATGCTTATCACAACCAATGCTTTACGCATAATGCAAAATAGATGATAACAAGAACTACTATACTATACTGTACTATACTATACTATACTAGTACTACAGCACCTTGGAAAGTTGCTGTTAATTAGTTTTCTCCTTTGACACGTGCACACATATTCTGTGCGTATCCAAGACTCTGAGCTGGCTTATTGAGAAGTCATTAACTCGGCGGAAAGAAGAAAAATCTAATTAAGGTACAACTTGATATTGAGTTCCTATTTTGTGGCTATGTAGTTGATTACACTGTACGATGTACTGTAGAAAGATAAACAACACACTAATGCATATATAATTACTATTATTATGCAGGGAAATCATTTTTTCAAAACATGTTGTAAAGTCCTCCATCTAATTAACATCGGACATTCTGAATAATTTACATTATCAACAAAATCATCGCAACTTATCAAAGTAATTTTCCATTTTGTTCTCATGATAAACATAGACGTAAAAACAAGACAATTGACAAAATATAAATAAATATACATCATGAGACGTGTTTGACGAGCAGGATTGACATCCTATATTAATGTATATATCAATACTTTCATCAAAATTTTACTCATCATATCACACAAGTTAAGCTTTCATCAATGCCTAGAACACGTTCCAAACTAGATTTTATAGCATATTGTCAGAAGGGCCTGTAAAATATCAGTAATATTATTGACTGTAGTATAAAGCCTTTTGGCCGCGTCTTTCTTGAAGATGGATCCAAGAGTTCTTTCCCTTACCTTGAATCGGATATATTACTCTTCGCCATTTGAGCATTTCACAGTATGCTGGTTATTTAGCGTTGAATTAAATATAGTATCCAGCGCAACATGAAAGTACTTTCACAATACATGTATTTGAAATATATTTTATATGTGTAATATGATTGTTCTTGTTTATGGGGTGAATATATTTGGGGTGGGGGTAGGGGAGGAAAGACTTTATCCCGACAAAGTGAAACAATAATGTAACTGTATGGTAATTATTTCATTTATGTATTAAAATAAAACAGGTGTTCTTACGGCTGATTGTGTACTGGTTCAAACTAAATGATCAAATAAAGAAAAACAATAAACATTTGAAAAAATGAAATACACAAATTATGGGGAGGTTTATGCCTGGGATGGAAATAATAGCGCATGGTCAGTAATTTTCTATGGCTATAAATATATTTTTTCATGTAATAATTAATTTTAATTTTAAATTACTTTTTTTAAAGGCATAATAACACAGTATGACACATTAAATTGTCGTTTTTGACCGAATTTGAGTTAAAAATGCAAAGTACATGCTCTTAGCATACACATAATCGCTATTGTACCTCTAAATATATTTTTACCATTGTAGGATAGTATAAGTAAAATTCCATTGCAGTTTAAGCTTCCTGGTATAACCCATATAAAATATGTCCAATCTCACATTTCCTCTGGTTCCCTGACTAAAGGAGTTAACTCTACTCAGTGAACATGGTCAAAGTAATCTTTCATGACCACTGTGGCTAATTAATAAATATTAATACAAATTAAGATATTGATAACTAGTGAGACATGTGGAATAAGTAACTGGTTGTATAAAGTACTTGTGCAGTCAAAACAAATGCATTTATTTTCAGGTAAAATCGTGCTAGACCACTATATCGGTCAACCATCTGTGATATTATGCCTT
>JAUTBZ010163474.1:0-10808 GCA_032361785.1 Lepetodrilus galriftensis | reverse complement strand
ATGTAAATATACTACTCAAAATTTGCTAGGGATCAATATTAAAGGTGGTATTATATATTATATTAATATGGGGTCATTGAATATTTTTTTCCTACAAAAATGGTACTATCCTTAGCAAATTTTGAGTAGTATATATTAGCATCCTTAGTAAGGCATCTGACTCTGATCATAGATTTTCTTGTGAAATGCAGACCTCGGACACGTCAGATAATATAGAAGGCATCCATACTAACAGCATGTTGAAATTTACTCTGAATATTTCCTGTTAGTTTTCAATGATCAGCATGTGATATGCAAATACATAGGATCTGCACCCCAACTATCTGGTCTTGAAATTACAAAAGCACTTTGAGTACAAATCATATTGTATATTTAAGCAAAATGCATTATCAATTTTCAGATATTGTTCGTCACCCAGATCCAACATCCTCTTTAGTCATTAGTGATCCAAGTAAGTATACATTCTTCAGGATATTTGACATGGACATTTTCACATTATTCTATCTCCTTTGGAATTGTGCTGTGACAGTATTGTGGCGAAAAACAATAACTAACTCAGTTATGACAATAGAAGAAAAAAATAATCAATAGACATATATTTGTTCTCTTTCAGCATTACACGACCAATCGGCGGAAGAATCTGCCCGTCTTTCTCCAGACACACATCACGGACGTCACATCGTGGAAGTGCGTCTGCAGAAAGACGGCGACCGTGGGATCGGCATGACGATAGTTGGCGGGGAGAGCACAGACAGACTGGACTTGGGAATCTTCGTAAAGTCCGTCACCTCCGGGGGACCTGCCCACGACGACGGCCGCATCAGACCCGGAGACCGTCTCCTGGCCATCAACGACCGGAGTCTGGAAGGTGTGCAACATCACCAGGCGGTCCAGATGATCCGCGACTCTGACGACGTTGTCCGTCTGCTCGTGTCGCAGGTTCGGACCCCCACCACGCTCCGACGCAAGCCGGTCCCGGTCATACAATCGACGTCCGACTCTCTCCACGAGACCTCCGGCGAGTCCTCTGACATCTCAGGCGCTCGCTCTGCGCCACGTTCTGTTTCACGTTCAGACCCCGCTGTCGAGGTCACGCCCGTCGGTTTAGATCGTTTAGTGGATCACCCTTCTGGACACAATCCCGAGAACCTTGTATCAAAACGTGACAGTACAACTGAAGACTCTGTGAACTCTCCTGTACCCTGTGCATCCTTGGATCCGGTCGATAAGACGATCATGTCTTCTAGTCCACGCAGTCCTGATTCAGAAACACTTCCTGTTCATGCCGACGTCAGGAACATTGCTCCAGAGAAACCTCCGCGCCGCTTGGCAGCCAGAGATGCCTCGTGGGTCAGCGAGCGGTCAGTGCATTCTGTGACCGGCAGTGAGACTACCGCAGTGTGTCGGGATAAGTCTGTTCTGGGCATCAGTGATACCATTGCCTCTGACCTGGCTGAAGATATCCTAGCACTGGAATCTGGTCTTTCTGACGAGGAGGAAAAAGAAGCTGAAGAGCTAGAGATTCTGGGAGGTAAGGGTTAAAAACTGATGGTGTGTTGTGCTAGTACATGTATTGTGGTTTTCCACTGTTTTTCTGCAGTATTTTAGTGATATTTCAGTGATCTGTTTGGGTGGGTGGTAGCACAGTGGTAGAACGTTGGACTTCAGAGCCAAAGGTTCCAGGTTCAAATTTCGCCCTGGGGCCCAACATCAGTGGTCACGAAAGTTACCTTTCTGACGTGATATTGATAGGATGCACTGTCTGTAGATTGGCAATGCAGTTATCATCCTTGGTCTTGTCAGTACCAGACAGTGCTCACAGGTTTTCTAATATTTAGCCTGACGGATGTTGTGGGTTTCTTCCTACTACAAGTTAAGATATTATTGAAACAATCTATAAAATGACTAATCCCCAATTCAAAAATAATAATATAAAATGATCTGTTTATTGTGGGAGGAGAACCCGGAAGATGCAGAGGTCAAGGCTGTTTGGGTGAAGGTCGTTACTGCCCTGGAACCCCAGTCCTCTGATACCCTTGTCTAGACTGGCCTCGTACACCACGCCTGAAACACTGGGATAGTGTTCTTACTCTAAAGTTTATCATGTTATTTGCACAGGGAGTGACTGTCATTTGTATATGTCAAGATGATAACTAATTAATGAATGACATCAGAAGCCACTTACTTTATGGCATCTTGAAAGCAAGTGGGTTAACATGAGCAAATTCCATAATGCACGAAGATGTAATATAAAGCATTTAATTGTATTTTGAATTTCTCTTAATCAGATATTGCAGATATGAAAATTGGAGACGATTCCTCGTCTGACTCTGACTTTGACACAGCACTGGAGAACGCAATCAAAGGTCGACTAACGCGCAAACCCTCGCAGGATGCCGCCATATTGGTGGTCACTCTCGCCAAGCAGGCCTCGCAGTCGGGCATCACCATCACGGTAAGACATTGCAGAATAAAGATGTTAAGATATTTTTAAAATATAAATATGAAATTGTGTGATCATCACTTGCTACAGCGCAATGCATTTGTCAGATGTTGATACTATTCATTGCATGATCTTATGTTGTCCCAAATGGGTGAAAGATTCCCGCAGCAACGTTAAACTCCATCATCACTCACTCATGATGTCTGATGATGCTGGGTTATTTCTGATTATGTGTAATGTGTAATGGATAATCTCTGATTATGTGTAATGGATGACTGATGGCATTGAGTGTCCGCTGCAGGGTGGTGCTGACTCCAGGTTTGAAGATGGCGCCGTGTACGTGATCTCCGTCCATCCTTCACTGACACGCAGCTCTAGCACAGTACTTGTAGGTCAGTGTCCAGTGTTCTCATTCCACCTCTTACCACTCCTATTATTAATGAGACAGATAGTAATATATAATTGTGCTCGCCTTCCTGTTGTCTGAGACATATCATACCTCATGCTTGATTTCCTATGCATTTCTTCACTACAAATGTTGCAAGTTTCCTCCTGCTCTAATATGTAAGTGAAAGAATCTTGAAAGGGATGCCAAACCCCAATTTATAAAATAATAAAATATCCTTCCTTTGTAGGAGACCAGCTGCTTGAGATCAACCACCGGCGCCTGAAGGATCTGACCTACACCGAGGTCGTCGACCTCCTCCAGCGAGCTCCCAACACCTGTCCACTTCTGGTCCGGAGAGTCCAGACCTCGCCCAGAGCTGCTCAACTGTCCCACGTCAGTCCGGCGTCTCACGACCGTGCACTGGACAGTGACACACTGGATAGCGAGACACTGGACAGTGAGACTGTCCCAACTGGTGATGTTGTCAGCCAGATGTCTGAAGATTTGAAACTGGACCTTGGAGAATTACTTTCCGACTCTGAGGAGAGAGAGGATCCATATTGGTTTGTTTCCTATGGTGAGTACATTTTCAAACTTTTGTTAAAGTATGATTATACAACAGACAAGTCAGCTTATTTTTATATTTTATTATCCTCCAGTTCATACTTCTAAACATACTCGTCACATATCGGTGAAAGATTCTCGCTGCGACATAAAGCACTAATTCAGTCCAAATAAAATACTTAATGTACGGTCACCAAGACACCAGTCTAAAATTGGTGGACACCAATTCACAAATTGTATTTTTTAATATACAAATTTTTAGACAAAATTTGTGACATGCCTATCTTATTCATCCCAAGTAATAGTCACTGACTGAGCTAATACATAACACTGTTTGACTTAACATTTCACCAGGTCCCAAGATTACGAAATTCCCATATAAAATTTGCTCCCGAGCATGTAATCGTACGCAAAAGGTTTTGTAATCTTGGGGTCCAGGCCTAATAGCTTGGTACAACAACGCTATCCCTGTGTTTCAGGCGTGGTGTACGAGGCCAGTCTAGTCAAGGGCGTGAGCGGTCTGGGATTCAGCTTCCAGGGTGGGAGCGACCTTCACCCCCACCGCCCTAAGCTCTGCATTCCTCGGATAAAGCAGTTGTTTCTCATCGGTCCAGCGGCTGACAGCGGTCAGATTCAGTCCGGAGACGTTATATTGTCCGTTAACGGACACTCACTCAGACATCTGTCTCGAACTGTGAGTCCATTGTTAAGTGTACCCTCGATATAACACTGACTTTGGGGTTCATTATTTTTATGTTTATAGTTCGTGCCGATTTTTAAGTTTCTAGTTTCTGCAGGGCATCTTGAGGGTTTCCTGGTTTCTATGGTCATTTAAATTTTTAGGTTCATGAAGTTCATTTCAATAGTTTTTAGATTCATG
Source organism: Lepetodrilus galriftensis (assembly GCA_032361785.1). Lineage (NCBI taxonomy): Eukaryota > Metazoa > Mollusca > Gastropoda > Lepetellida > Lepetodrilidae > Lepetodrilus > Lepetodrilus galriftensis. The sequence goes on along the minus strand of JAUTBZ010163474.1, from coordinate 6,533 downwards.
AAGTTCATTTCAATAGTTATGTTTTTTTGTTGTTGGTTTTTTAACTTTGTATTGATCATTTTGATATTATCGTTTCTGCATGTAATTTTTGAAAATTTGATGTTCTATATTTCAGGCAATCATGCAATCGATGAGGTCTTCAACTAATGTCACGTTGAAAATGTGCAGGCCCAGAGACGGCGACTTGCCACCAATCTTGTGTACAGTAAGTGTGTGACATGATAGAAACTTGTAGTAATAGGTACACGTATAGTATGCATCATTGCATTCTGTAACATTAACAGTTTTCTAATAGTTTTCTTTTTCGTTGTATTAGTTAAAGCACTACAAGTTCACAGGCATTGTATTCTTGTATATCGTCATGTATGGATGAAATATTCTCACTACGATGAAAACATTAGTATACTAATGAAAAGAGGAGATAATCAAAATTTCCTTTAATTCAACTTTTGTAAATTGTTTAGCAGATTGAATTTAATGTCAATATTAAGGAAATTGGGAATGTCAACTTAATAGTGCATCAAATAGCAGCTAGGGTTTTATACTCCCCAGGGAGTTGAGAAGTTGAAATGAGTAAACACGGATCCGAGGGTAATAATGTAGCTCTATGAACAAGTTTTCGGGTATCAATTTGGTGCAATGTAAGTGTGCACATTATTAATGTGTTATAAAGAGATTTTCAATTTTATTCAATTCACCAGGGTAGCGAAGTGTCGTTGGATTCGCTGATCAAAACGACGGCGTACTACGACCGTGACGGCAAGCCTCTCTTTGACTTGTCCGACTCTGACGACGAGGGCAACACTCCGCGGCCACGGATGATCCGGAACAATCCGTTCTCCGGCGCCGGTAGCAACAGTGACACCGATCACTCAGACAACTCCGACGGAGAGCACGGAACTAACAACATCGACGACGACAATGTTCAACACAGAGAACATTCTCGAGAAACAAAGGATGACTTGATGAAATATCGGATTCAAGATTTGAACAAATCTCTGGAAGGGCAAGTAAATCTTGGCGTGAAAACTAAAGAACGTGATAGTGAGGCTGATCGTGCTTCAGTGAAATGTCCCGATGAGCATGTGACGGATATCTCTGTGAGTTCTGAATCCAAGGAAAACCCTTCTACTATACAGGTGAGTCGTACTAGAATGTATTGAAATCTTACTTATTACCATTATTATTTTAATTATTATTTCCTAAATATTTTAAGTTTCCAAAAGAAAGAAACTTACAAATTCTAGAGATCATAGATTTCTACAATGGGAATATTAATTGAAAAAAAAACTAAAAGAAAAATGCAATTTGTTTAACCACCTCAGTGTTGAATGAAAGAAAACATGCCCTAATGAGCAGCAGTGGTGATTAGTTGATGTACAAGTAGTCTTCATGTTAAGGGTTAACTGGATATGTCCTATGTAGTAGTGATTCTGATACAACCAAATAGTATTAGATTATTCATAATGGGGAGACAACCACTGCAATAAAGATTAATGTTGACATTAATGGAAACGCTAATGACTTATGTTTGCGTCATGTCAGACTATTGAGGTGACGCTACAGAAGAGAGATGGCGGAGGTCTGGGGTTCACGATGGCAGGTGGCGCCACTACGAGTGGCGGCTGCTACATCAAGGACATCGTCCGCGACCCGGCGCTTTCGGACGGTAGACTCCAAACAGGGGACAGACTTGTCAAGGTGAGCAGGTTTCATAGGAAATAGTACCCCCTGGAAATCATGTCCCCTTTAGGATATAATATCTGGCCCAGAGGTTGTAAAACATTTTGAGTATGGTGTCATGCTCACGCTCATTTTTTTATGGACATTTGTGAACAAAACTTTGATGTTGAGCATGAAATCGTATTCAAAACGGTTTAGTAATCTTGAGGTCAAATGGAGAAGACATCCTGATAGTGGACACTTTCGGAATAGTGTGTATGTCATCGCAGCATAACTAATGTCAAGAGCATGTTTGTACAGATACACAACCACAATGACTTCTTGCTATTGGCACAACAGGTGAATGACCATGATATGACTGGCATGGACCATTTCGAGGCTGTGACATATCTTCGCAAAACTCCCCACACCGTTACTATCGTGGTCCATCGTGACACGAGTAACGCGGCCCCACACGATGTCACAGCGGGTCCAGGCAGTCGCAATGGTTCTACGACTGTCCCTGATGGGTTGGACAGTGAGAGTGTCGACGCTGACACTCACACACAACCCGCGAGCGATGGCAGGACGGACCAGGCAAGGGATCAGCACCGCGGAGGGAGTGCATCGCCTTCAACCAGACACAATGGACCAGAGGTAAGGAAGACAGAAGCTGAGAGGAGCAGGTCAGGATATTGTGTCCGTTTTATCCAACAGATTTCTGGGCTTGTTTTGTTTTTCCTCTAGTAAATGCAACAATTTTCCATAGAATTTTTCAATGTATATATTAATAGATTAACTTTAATTATTTTCTGCTTTGGTATAATTTCATTGGGAATAATGTAGATTTCAGGGGTTTAATATGTAACGGGAAACGCGAAAAGAAATTGTTTTCAATCATAGATTTGATTCATTATGAATATTAACATTATTATTATTATTATCATATTTCACAGGCATCTTTATTAGACTTCAACTAGTTTTTAGACTTTATCTTACTAAAAAATGTTTTATACCAATACAGTAGAATTAATTTGTATCCAGAAGGAAATAGATTTTATTACAAATCTCTCAATTGTTGACATTGATCAGTCATGACCTTCACCCCACAGATGCGGGTACATCGGTACGAGATGGTGAAGCCGATGACGGGAGGTCTGGGTTTTAGTCTGGTGACGGGGGAGCGGCACCAGCAGATGGGAGTGTTTGTCAGGACCATGATGCCAGGAGGCACAGCGGCTACAGACGGCAGACTACGAGTGGGAGACAGACTCCTCCAGGTACTCACATTGTCATAATACTCACATTGTCAGTATTCACATGGTTATAGTACTGACATTGTCACATTACTCACATTGCCATAGTATTCACATTGCCATAGTGCTCCCATTGCCATAGTGCACACACTGTTGGTACTCACATGGTCATAGTATTCACATTGTCATTGTACTCACTGTCATAGTATTCACATTGTCATAGTACTCACATTGGCATAGTACTCACATGGTCTTACATACTCACATTGCCATAGTACTCACATTACCATAGTACTCACATTGTTATTGTACTCACATGGTCTTACATACTCACATTGTCATACTCACATTGTCTTACATACTCAAATTGCCATTGAGAGAAAGAGAATCTAACCCCCACATTAAAAAAAAAATTAACATTTTTAAATTATACTCACATTGTCATTGTCATAGTATTCACATTGTCATAATACTCACATTGTCATAGTACTCACAATGTCATCATAGTACTCACATAGTCATATTAAATCGGTGCAAATCCTGGAATTTAAAGCTATCACAGAATGTCATGGACAAGTAATATAATGGAATTTTGTCATTCTACATTTATCGTCGCAAATGGGTAAAGATTCCCAATGCAACGTAAAAACAATCTCACTCACTCATTTTACATTCAAGTAGTCATTATACATTGATATTCCAAGAAAAAGGTCATAGCCAAGTTGCTGCATCATTCTTGCACACATTTGTTTTAGTAATATTTCTTATCTATTCCAGGTGAACGGTGAATCATTGATTGGAATGAACCACAACAAAGCTGTACTAATTCTCAGGAAAGCTAAACCTGGCAAGATTGTCTTCACAATATCGAGGTCAGTTCTTATTTTAACAACCCTTTTAAGTGCTACAGCAGAATTAGGTACTCATTGGTATAAACAAAAAGTATATAAAAGTTCAACATATATAAAAAAAAATCAACATATAAAAAAAAAGTAATTACTATTTTATAATCCTTATTGAAATAAATTAGTAGTAAAACATATTTAACAATAAAAATGAACTTTTTTGAAAATGATTATAATAAAAGCTTAAGTTTTGCCAGCGTTCCACAGAAGTATCGTAGTGCCATCAGAGTCCTACTCTATGTTAGCATGTGTGAGTTACGACTGTCGTAGCGTTGTGATGGTTCTGTGGACTGGGACCTGGTACTAGCAGATTGCAGCCAATGTTCCTAGTATCACTTAGATTGAAGGTTGTTTGTTCCTTGTTCATATTACAGACTGCTGCATGAGGAGGACACACAAACTGAAATCACAGACGTTCAAGTAGATGACATCAACACAACCAGGTCAGACGTAAACAATCATGACGCAGACACCGCAGACGACAATTCTAACAACTCTGCCATTCTCAAAGAGGACACTTCCACGGACAATGAATCGACATCTTCCAGCACTGCCGAACATTTACAAAAACCAGATGCAGAAAATTCAGAAGATCGATCAGCAGACCAAGCGTATAAACTGATTTCAGGCGATTCAGAATTTTCAGATATTCGAAAATTACCTTTGAGTGTTCCAACGGTGATAACAGAGGAATGGATGAGTTCTCTCCCCTTGATGTCAATGGCTGAAGATGACGAAGAAGCCATTTTGTCTTTACTTCAGTCACTGACAGACCAAGTCGAACAGGAAGAGCCGATTGAAGAATTTAAGGTAAGAACAAATCATTTGGAAGGTATAGAAATTATATTGAATAATAAATTGAAAACTAGTTCCTAAATTGGTGGGAATTTTTATTGTTTTTTTTCCACGTATATATTATGACGTCAAGGACAGTGAAACAAGCATGAGGATATGAAATGCCAATACAGCTACAAACCCTCCTGACAATGTTTTTCGTGCTTTTTGTTTCAGAATCTGAGACACCTTGAAGCAACTGACGACAGTGATATTGCACAGCTTGATGATAATCGAATGAAAAATCGATACAGGAACGTCTTGCCATGTATGTATACCGCAGTGTAAACTATGCTAATTATTTGGTCATTTTAAAATCCCTTATGTAATATTGTTATGACTTGGGAAGTTAATCATAGCCATGTTTTTCATATTAAATATACACCATATACCTAATTAAGATTGATCACAGTGGTATAGAGGTACCGATTATGCCTTTTAATCCGGAGGTCCCGGGTTTGAGCCTAGCTCGTGACATTGCGTAGCACTCTTGAGCAGTGCTTAGATCCTTACTGCTCCAGTCCACTCAACTGTGAATGGGTACCCGGTAGGATGAGATGGAATTGTGAATGTAAACCTAGCGCCTTAACTGGCAGCTTGGGTTGTATACTCCCCAGGGAGTTGAGAAGATGAAATGAGTATATCTTCGTCCATTGATCGCTGTGTTAATAATGTAGCGCTATGACCAAGCTTTCCAGCATGGATTTGATGCAATGTCAATATATGCACATTATTATTATTATTATTATAACGTCAATTTCTGTGTTCAACAAATCAGTTTGTATCTACTCGCAGATGATGCCAATCGAGTGCTGCTCTCCGGACCAGAAGATTACATCAATGCCAGCCACGTGGCGCTGCAGATCGGGGAGGACAGCCTGAGATACATCGCCTGCCAGGGACCGCTGGAGGACACCACGGAGGACTTCTGGAACATGGTCTGGCAGCAGCGGGCGGACGTCATTGGGATGCTGACACTGGACGTGGAGGCGCAGCGCAACAAGTGTCATCGCTACTGGCCGGACGACGAGTGTCGGCCACTCCACGTGTCCAACAGGTACCCAGAGTTTGACGGCAGCCTGAGTGGCGTGTGCCAACTGTTTACACACCGATGATAGTTTTTTGTTGTATTTAGTAACTTTCCCAATTATTACTGTAATGATTGGACAAGTATATGCAATGAAAATAGGAAATAACCAAAATTTCATTTATATGATTGTATTAGATCTTTTTCCAAACTCATGCAAACTATTTGTTAGGATCCACTATTGGGCACCACTCTTAGACCACTGTTAGGGGACACCTCTTATGAAGGTGAGATCAATGTCAGGACACCTTATGAAGGTGAGACCAATGCCAAGGACCACAGAGACCATTGTTAAAGTGATCTGTTTTTATTGGGACAGTACTAAGGACCATCATTAAGGACTGCAATTAGGGGACCGATTCTAAGCCTAAAGGACCACCTCCATTAGGACTGCTGTTATTGTGCCAAAGTCCACGTACCACTGCTATTAGGGCACTGTGTTGTCATTCAGTATCCACAGACTAATTCAGCCCAGTTTGTAAAGCCACGCCCTGACTCTTGCAGCTTGACGGTCAGCCTGCTGTCCACCGAACTGTTGGAGAACCTCCACATCCGCCACTTTGTCCTCCGAGAAGAAGAATCAAAGACGATGCTGAAAGTCGTCCACCTGAACTTCACCACCTGGCCTGACCACGGGGTGCCGGAGTCCGCCTTGCCTCTCCTCCAGGTGAGTCCGCCTTGCCTCGCCTCCAGGTGAGTCCGCCTTGCCTCTCCTCCAGGTGAGTCCGCCTTGCCTCTCCTCCAGGTGAGTCCGCCTTGCCTCTCCTCCAGGTGAGTCCGCCTTGCCTC
>JAUTBZ010163463.1:0-10808 GCA_032361785.1 Lepetodrilus galriftensis | reverse complement strand
ATTTAATATTAACTTTGTGTCCCTCATGGAATAATCTTATTTGCACTTGCTGAAGCTCGCGCATAAAAGTATTACACTCAGGAAATAAAGTTGATACTAAATAGAACATTGTGTAATATCTTCTATTTCCCTTACATCTGATATATAGCATTAATACAATAGCCATGATGAATTTGTAAGGAAATACACGTGAAAACAGTTCATAACTGATGTCATTCTTGTTAGTTATTTGAGCAAGAAGGCGTCGATGAACTCGTTTGCTGGTGAATTTCATAAAATAATATGTGAACACTATTTTGTCCTTCCAAAATAAGCATGCATACATGAAGTATAATGGTTAGTGAATCCATTCCTAGTTGGATTTCGTTCTTCCCCATGTATTTATACCACATGTAGTGGTTAACCCAGCGCATTGGGATTTGCCGCGTACCTTTGTTGATGCTGATGCCGATATTGACTTTCTATGTCGCTAAGCGGTGCCCATAAGAGATAGGAACATAGTAAACAGGGCATCATTTAGCTACAGAACTGCAGCTACCTCCAGACAGGCATAGCTCCATACGGCCATGGGCCCACTCACCTTGCTATTCTTGGTATCCTCCTCGGACAACGCCCGGAACTCCCCCGGTAGGTCAGCATCCTGCTTGTCTCTGACAATAACCACAGCCAATTGTAATCACTAATGCATAAGAGTAATTAGGTTATAGAGGATTATGTACTGCTATTAATCTCACATGATATTTATTTGTATATGAATTATATTAACACAACATAATAGAAGTAAAGCTTGCTGAAGATGTTTGTAATCTTTATCAACTAGTGTTGACAGTTTGAATGCAAACTATCATAATGCTGGCTGACTTGGGATATAGAGTCACTTTCAAGATTATTTCATTCATATCATGGTTTTATGTACACAAAACCTGCTTATTATACTAAAAAAGAAGAAGTAGTAATGACAGAAATAGAATAAAATTAATTTTAATTTTCTAATGCATTTCCAAAGTATGGCATCTTGATGTCAGGTAACCAAATGAAGTACTGCCTACCTATGATTTCATACAATTCAAGCCACTATTAATTTAATCAAGTACTTTACTGAAGGAACATTGAAGAAGTTTGTTATAGTTCAGTTTATCGGTCCAAACAGGTGTTTATTTAAACAGACTATATATGCAAATAATCTCTAATTATTATCTTTAATTTCAGTGACACATTTGTGCCCACAATTGATATTTGTTACACATGTACTAGTATGTATTTACAGCAAAACTTTACTTGAGAAAGTGGATGATTATAACAATTAAAATGTATCCAATATCAAATAGTTGACTACCATTTCCAAAGGGATGGTGTCCACAACAGTAAGGTCGATCCAATCATCATCCATCTGAACAGCACAGGCTCCGGTGATGACACTTACAATTTTGATACGGTCCCAATACAATGCGCACGTAAGGTATGTGCATTTATAGGGAAGCCATTTGTAGTTATCAACATGAAAGCTAGAGTCTGTATTATACGTCTATGCATCTCATCTAATTTCTGTTAGGATTTCGGAATGTTCAAGACTAAAGTACAAGATTTATAACAGATAGATATAAAACAGGTAGTAAACACAATAGGTAGACATATTTAAACTTGATATTTGAGGAATTCACAAAGATAGATGTGAAATTATAAATGTGAGTGGCGAAACTTTTATTCTATTTCTGACATTTGTTTAGGACAGACTTCAAACACGACAATGGGACAATCTCATAAAACATTAAAACAAATCTCTGACATGTTATTTAGCACCCCTTTCATAGAACATGCTCTTACCTGGAACGGCATATCTTAAACATGGCACTTCATAAAGAGTTTCCAGTGACATGAAAATGATGACTACTCTATACAATGTATGCACTGTGATGTCATTGCAATGCTATGGTACCATAGCACTGACAATTGACAATTGTGACATCATAATAGTAGGACAGTCAACTCTGTCACATTATCTTGTCCCTTCACTAAAAAACATATTTACTATCTTTACCTAATGATTTATGTATAGTCCTTACAACATTTAGAACATGTAATCATAGACTACCAATTGAAACAGGAAGATGGTCCCAAATTGATGTGGAAAATATGTGTAATTCTACTGTCGTGTACATGTGTGTGCCGTATAAAATCCTGACACATGCTTTCAAAGCCATACATGGACAGGCTCCTGCCTACATAGCAGCTATGCAGAGCACAACGATCAGAAAACTCTCTCACACTTGTGATTTCGAAGGCAAAGGGCGCAACATTCGGCGAGCGACAATTCTCTCACATTTCTGCGAAACTCTGGAACTCTTTACCATCAAAATTACAGATTGCCACTAAATTCAACATTCTTTCAAAATATCTTATGTTGTAAAGCGCCTTTTAACCGGCTATAGTATAAGCATGAACATGGCGCTATATATATGGTATTTATTTATTATATTATTATACATTAGGAGACAAATACAATTTTGTATTTTGTTGTCCATCACTCCAAAATCTTAGAGAATGATATTTACCACCTTATTACTGTAAATATACTTCTGTTGAAAAAGGTGTTAGCATTATGTCAGAGAAGTACTATCCTAATGTAATTATATTAGTTAGATTAATTTAACACGAGATGCGTATGCTCCATTACTATCTCTGTATGCGAAAAAAAATAAAATGATTAATATTATAATAAACTCTGTTCTGTTTTGTTCTGTCACTGACATCGATTCATAGTAATAACAAATAGGTCTACCAAAGTGAGTGAATGACTATGGAGTTCAATATCGCTGCGGGAATCTTTCACACATTTGCGAAGATTAAACGAATCAGCATGAAAATCATGCCCCCAAATTGTAATTAAACTTGCATGGCAAACTCAGTCTCTGTGAAAGGGACCAGCAACACTCAAGGCTGAAAAGACTAGCAATGTATGTATTCTCTATGTTTTTCCTGTCACTTTCTGTGGCATGTCACGTATGATGTGTTTCGTCCAATGTCGTATTGTTTTCCGATTTCTCTGTCCACCACACATTAACTTTATACATGCTGTAGGCAACAGGAAATGCCCTAAAGAGCTCTCTTAGTCGCTAAGAGACCATAGCACTCTCTTTGCCGATATTAAACAGTAAGAGAATGCTATGGACTCTTATATTAGGCTAAGAGAACTCTGTGAAACGATACCCAAATCCTGTCCCTACTCCAGCAGGGAAATGGTGTGGGCTATGTGTCATGAAACTGTCATATACATATTGTATATATATATCACTGACAATTCTAATTTGTGTAGGAAAATAAGTCAACCCAGTAACTCTAAACATTAGTTTACATACTTTCTGCAATAAGATCATCTTTGATTTGCACAGCCGTTCCACTGCAAAAGAATATCTAACAGAACGCATTGCTATGGAGAAGATGCCACCCACTTGTAGGTATGAGAAACCTCCATGCATGTAGGTGTCTGTAGCTACAGAACACTGTCAGAACAAAACACACAGGAGATAATTGTAATAATTATGAGTTTATTCCTGAGTGTGTAAGTATGTTAAGTACATTGTTATATGAAGAACACAGCCAGTAATGTGTGATGTGTGTGTGTGCACCAATCACATAGTGTCTAGTAGTAGTAATATATTGAATACATGATACAGATGAATTTGCTATCACAGAAAGTAACAACTAATAACTATGCTATATTAAACTTAATACAAAGTCATGGCCACCATTTGTGATGATTGCCACCATTATCATTGAATAATATTTTTTTTTTTTAAAGTGAAATTTCAGCTTGGACAGATCAGTCAGATATTTAGTAGGCATGATTCAGGATGTCATAATCAAGCTGGTTAGAAGCCAGACAAAGTAGTATAGATGACAGAACAGATATACCACAGAGCTGGAAAGTCATTTGACTGTTAACAGAAGCAGAATAATATAGTATCATAGTCAGGAAATATCGTCACATATTTCATAAATAATTCATAATTAGGATCAGCATATAGTGTATTAATGCATTTCAAAATAATACATGCATTTTAAATAGAATGACTTCATTAATGTGATTAAAACTATTTTGAAGTAGATTAGGTTTCTGTTGTAAAACTCTATCATGAATGTTCACCAAATTAGAAAACAAAATGGCAAGAACAACATTCTAAGGACAGTGTAACATTAATTGAAATTGTAAAAGTGAGAAGAGAGTAGATTAATTAGTATCTACGATTAAGACTTCTTGCTTGCGTGTTCTATACATGTGTATCTGATGGATGCACAGACTAAATAGCTAATAGGAAGCACTGACACATATGTAGTTCAATTCTTACTGACACTATCCCTTTTGGCAGATCTGAAAAACTACGATAAACTATCTTGTGACATCTGAACAGCATGAGAACCAAGCAAATATAGATTGTACATATCATGCTAGCACCAAAACATGAACAATTTGATGTTGACAGTAAAATACCATATCTCCTATACTCTAGATGTCCCCTAATCTATGCTAGATTGAGCTGTCTGGTGTGATGATATCTTAACTTAAACTATGAAGCAATTGAAAATACTTGCTACCAAATAAAAGCATAACATAATGTGTACTAGAACTATGTATTCCACAAGTGACCCAAATCTGAACACATTGCAAATCCTGATCTCAAATATATTGCCAGAAACGTTGAGAAAATATCAATTGCTTTTTCTTTGTGAATCCATGAACACAGTCAAGTTGAGCAGTGTGAGCACCATATATCACACTGACTGAATGGTTGCTCTATATCAGAACACAGCAACTGCTGTGAATTGCAGCTTTATTATTGCACCTAATGGTGGTAACTTATTGCCTATTTTCATTCTATCAGTGTAAATATTAACAATAACATCATCATCATTAAAGGCATAAAATCACATACGTTATTGATGATAATTTTGGAATGAAAATTTCATAATAAAGGTTAAAGGCATAATAGCACAGATATTTATGGTTGTTTTGGACTAGTTCCTAGCTACAACTGCAAAGTAAATTCACTTGACATATATAAAATCGTGTTTGTACTTCCAAAAACCTTTCCACCGCTGTACAATAGACAAAATTGCACTGTAACACCAATACTTTGAACCTAATGTATTAACCAGCTGTAGTCAACCTGAATGTGGTCGTATTACTTTTTGCTGTTATTCATATACATGCAAAGGGACATAACTCTAAGTGGTACGAATACATTTCTAAGAATTCAAAGTGAAACGACCGTTTTTTCTTAGAATTCAAAGTGAAACGACTAGACTTTCTTAGAATTCCTTCATAGATTCGTTAATGCTTCAAAGCCAAGATATATAGCGGAACGTTCCCCTATTTCATATAAAATATGAATATTTTTGTAACTATCGAGTGTTGGGGATTAAGTACATCACTAAATAACAAGCGCAATTAGTCTCAGATCAAAATTCGTTTGTCCATTATCCAGGTCTATCAACCGTGCTATTATGCCTTTAAAGGTAGATATGCATGACATACATGAATTGCTTTTCTATCTCCAATTATTTCATTGCCTCTTTACAGTATGGGTCATCCCAAGGCATTAGGTAAATTAGCTGTGACTGTATGCTTTAAGACACTACCTAGTGTTACTGATTACCTGTGGTCAGAGTGAATATCAGTCGACCCAATGATAGACAAATATAGTTACTATTGAAAAGAATGAAAATTAGATAAAAAGAAATACGCTTATTTTGGATATTACATTATACTAGTATTAGGATTGCATAAGAAATGTGTGTAATATATATTATACAAATAATGGTTAGTATCATATACTGATAAGTAAGCAGGGGTGGATCCATGAATATACTGGGGGTTGGGTGTGTGGGAGTTGGGTATGGGTGGAGTACTTTAGCGAAGTAAGAATTTGGCTAGTGGTTTTACTAGTTCACTAGTTAACTAGTGTTTGTTCTTACAGCTGTTATTGTATGGGTTTGAACAAAACTATCAAATAATGATAAATAATGAAATAAGAAAAGAATACATTATAAAATACTACTAATAATTTTTAGGGAGGAAATATGCCCAGCTCACCTCCCTTTGAATATGATGAATCCACCACTGGCAAGTACAGATAGATATTACAAAGATCCCAAACACATATATTTATGTTAGTGAGTTCCAACTATGATTGAGCAGAATTCTAATCTACTCACAAACAAAACATGTCAGTACCAGAACCATACAGACATTATCATCACAATAACTATTGAACTACACAAGAAAACAATAAACATTTAACTGAACACTCAGAAACAAAAATAAAACTAGAAAAATAATCATTGAGATAAATGTCAATTGCACATATTCATGTCTACCAACTAAACAAAAGAATATTAAACTAATAACTAAAGTGGAGAAGACAATTGAGATGAGAGAATAATTGATGTACAACCAGAAATATAACTGTCAGAGATCATAAATAGAGGGCTATATGAATGTATAAGCTTGTTTAAAATACCAACTAATCATAAGAAAACAGAAAGCTAAATCATGGACACTCCCAATATATTGGGTATTTTTAAAATAATGTAAAAAGAACTAAAAATCCAAACATACATACACATGAATATAAGAGAAAGTCATTATTGGCAGTTAGACAGACAGCTATATTATGAACAATATGAATGGAATATAAATAGTTAGTCTGTTACTGGCAGTTAGACAATAGTATGAGCTACATATGGGAAACTTGGAAAATGGGAATGCAAATTGTTAGTCTGCTACTGACAGTTAGACTATATTATGAGCTAAATATGGAGAAATGGGAATAAAATTGTTAGTCTTTACTCTTGAGCTATATGGATGACTAATTTACCAAAAATATTGAAATACTGGTTCGAAAACTACAAATAAAGTAGATATATATTATCACAATATGCAGCATATGTTGTCGTCGGTGATGGAAGTACTCTCTCTCTAATAAAAACAGATATCACAGATAAAAATAACATCTAACAGTACTGAAGCCAGGATCTACCCCAAACGATATTTTGATTCTGTAAGCCGTTTTCCTGTATATGTTTGTAAGAGTATACATTGTGTAAATTTAGTTACATTTGGTATCAATGCCCACAACCTAATAAGGTTTGGACTTCATTTCTTTTTCTCCAACAATTTGATTCAGAGACAAGACACAACAGACTATATGGTAGTGTGTCTACGGTGTACAAATACAGTGGGACCAGACACTAGACTGGACGGACGTTGACATGACTGGTAGGGAAAACTAAGCTTAAAGTTTTTCAAGCTAATCTATGGCTTGTAATATCACTGGTAAAGCACCATATCAACAGGTTGGAATTTCATGAATATAGCAGAAATATAGACATTTTACTGGAATGACTTCTAAGTATCCTGTAAAACGTATAAACCATAAAAGACTGGAAATATATTTGGTCAACCGCAAAAATATTTGGTATCCGTTTCTTGGTAACTTTCCATAAAATCCAACCAAGAAAATAAAACTAATTTTCAACACAATGAGTAAAAGAAACAATAGAAAGAGTACATTATTGGCAGGATACAAAAAATGCACCAATATAAAATGTTTAAGTGGGAGTTGTTCACTTCTTGTTGGTGAGAACGCTGTCAGATGTAGGTCCGGACACGAATGCCAGGAACAGGTGGTTGGAGCTGCTGGCACAGGAGGTGTCGCTGTAGGTCGACGCCGTGTCTGGAGACTGGCTCCTTTCTAGTACTTGAGAGTTGTTGCTGTCTCGGGTGGGGATGCATTGTAGCGGTTGGTCCAAAGGGAGTCTTGGGGACAAGATGGCGTTGGCACGGTTCTGGGCACGTGTGATGAGTGCGTTGATCTCCTCGGAACGGGTTTGTGTCGCCCTGAAATATCGAAGGTCAGATTACGAGTTTGAATTGTTTTGTTTCCATGCCAACAGACCTAAGGGACATACAATGTGAACATTGTAAACAAATTCATACATTAATTACAAAAATTGACGTAAATATAAATAGAAACAGTGAATGCAATATAATATTATAAGACAGCAAAACTTTGTTTACAGTGATTATTTGAGGTTTTGTCTTCTTGGATAAAGTTTAAGCAAAGGCAATGAGGGTAAATAATCCCCATATACAATTTGAGCTTGAGCATAAAATCGTAATCAAAAGGATTCATCATCTCGGCATGCTGTCAATATCAGGAAATATAAGTTGTAATAATGTTAGAAATATTACATAAATTGATGCAATTCAAGCACATGTAGGAAATAATAGTAGATACTATTATTATTATTATTACTATTATTATTACTATTTTTAAATTTTTGTATTTCTCTCCAACTTTGACATCAGATCAAGTTTTCAATTCCTACTTTTAATAGTTGAGGTTAGTTCACTGCATGTTTAACATCATTGATATGGCTGACCTACTGCACAGACCAGATGTGTGACATTGACAAGACCTAAAGCACAGACCATTCGAGGTACGCCACCGACAAGACCTACCTCTCTGGTGGGAATCTCCTCCGGGACATCATCAGCTGCCTCAGTTTATCGTTGGCGTCCTCCTGCGTCCTCAGCGACGTCTGCGTGATCCTTCGCAGGGCTTTCTCCGTGTGGAGATCCGACTCCAGTCGGTTAAGACGACTCTGGAAGCCCTGGGCGATGACGGTCTCCCGGTTCCGGAGCTCTTTGTTCCGGAGCTGCTGCTCATCCATGTTCTGCTGCATCTTGAAACTCAGGTCCTGGAGCAGCCGGTTCATGGTCTTCCTGTAGGCAGTGAGTGAGTAGTTATACACCCACTAGGAGTTCACTGACATGACAGAATGCTGTCAAACACTGCCATTAGCTTTAATCTGCTTAATAACTGCCAAGATCATATGAAGTGGCAACTGTGAGAGTATATATGAGTTACGAGGTGTTTTTCATTGTTTATTATCAAAGAATGAATGAGTAAGTGAGCTTGCAGTATAACATCGCTGCGGGTCAAAGTGTGAAGAATAGAAGTTTTTGCTATTAACAAGTGCAGAGAGGAGTTCTATGGGCAAAATCGTGAATGGGCCAGTAACCTCAAACTATGCAATAGAAATAAGTTATTGTTTAACAATGTTTTATCATTGTTTAACCTGTTATTTGAGTACTAATGAAGAAGACAATGGGAGCCAAGCATAACCCTGCCATTCAACTTAAAATTTAATCTGAGGTGCACCAAGGGTGTTATATTGAGGGAGCACCGTATCTGTCACAATAACAATAATATCACAATCACTGTGTTTGGGAGGACTCAGCAGACATGCATATCACTTTGACCGTATATCCCTCTTCCACTCTCGTTACAATGGTTTCTGTTGTTTTAAGTATACTTGTATATCCAACTACACCTATACTTTCTCAGAGAAAGTGTGCTAATATCAGAAATGAACCTACACTTTTTTAAAGCATTAATTCGTTCATTTCGGAGAAAGCGTACGAATATCGGAAATACACATACTTTCCCTTCGAGTTGTGCCCGAACCTGGGATCGAACCAGTCTAGTGATCAAAACAAATCATGATTCCACAGTCGCTACCACTGGACTGAATAGCTGACCATTCATTTATCTAGTTATGACTGATTCAAGAAAGTCACGTGGTTATGTCACGTACAACATGCTACAAGAAATCCATGTGCAACACGAAATAATTGTTTATCCAAAAGCATAAACAGTTGCTGAGAGTCCCCATGGGTGATCTTGCAGGTCGGTGATCCACTATGTTATACATTTATTTTCTCATAAATTACATAGATTTTACATTTAAAATGTATGCAATGTAGTAGTCGACCAGAAGATGGGTATAAGACAGTTACATCCACACTTTCCTCGGTGTATTGGTCAATATCCCAACAGTTTTGGTGGTGATACCGCCTCGGAGGCCCCACGACCAAAACTGTAGGGATATTGACCGATACACCTCGGAAAGTGTGGATGTAACTCTTACATATACCGGTATATACATAGTGATAAAATGCAAGTTTGATATGCGCCTGCTACTTTTTCTGTGCAGAACATATAATACAAACTGTAGGACAACATACATGGGAATGTGTAATATAAAGCATGGAGTTACCAGATAATGTGCACATTACATGCCTGTCGGTAGTGTAGATATGTGAAGTCACGACAGAAGTTATTATCAAATAAACAATAAAAAAAACCCACCCACATTATATAATTACCTTTAATGTAGTCGTGCCCAAATACATAAACAACTGTATACATCGTGGTTGTCTAGACACAATGCATTATATTATATAATATATAATACTATTTAACTATAAAATAAGAAATATACTGCATGCATGTAGTACGTATACCGCAATCACACACGTTCCCGCATTCATCATACTCAATCAATCTTATGTCTACCGCAGTAATGTAACAATACCATTAATGTTTAACCCTCTCCCTGCTGGATTAGGCACAGATACGGCTCTTTATGGCATCTTCGATTGCCTTCAACAGGGAGAGAGTTAAAAGTAGTCGTAATTTAACTCTTACCCATAAAACCATAACATAGTCCTATGCAATTTATTCTGTATGAATAGCAAGTGACATGGCACATTATGTATTCGTGATACTGTACGACACATTTACAAATTAATGTAGTAAAAATACATTAATGACATTGGGCACAAATTAACAGTAACACACGAAATGTCTTGAACGCAAACACTATGAGTGTATTCGACTCCCTGTTCTCAACTGTTCGCGAACAGGGGAACGCGTTCCCGAGTCTCGAACAGGAAAGTAGTT
>JAUTBZ010163452.1:5000-10809 GCA_032361785.1 Lepetodrilus galriftensis | reverse complement strand
CAGTTATATGAGCTTGCCGCTTATTCTCGTAGTAGTTGTCATTATTAGGAGCCTCCTGCCCCCGGAAGTCAGTTTCATAATGAGGCTCCCACCATTACTTTCACGCCCTATTCAAAAGGCACAGAAGACATTTTCAATAAAGATACATTACTTTTATTTCATGGTGATCATGAACACTGCGATTTCAGACCCGTTCAAAGTCGTTCGGAGCTCGGTAATTCCAGGCAGCAGGTACATTTATGGAAACTAACCCACAAAACATACGTGGTATAGCCAATTTTCACTTTTAAAAAATAACTAAAATATCATAACTGTAGTGAAGTGTATATTGTCTTTCTTCAATCATTTCTTGAAGCGGAGGGTATCGTTTCTCGAAGCTCTCTTAGCCGCTAAGGGACCATACAACTCTTTGCCGATAGCTAACACATTGCTAAGAGAGTGCTATGGTCTCTTAGCGGCTATAAGAGAGCTTCGAGAAACGATACCCTGGTCATTTGTACTGTTAAAATGTGTGTTCAACAGCAGATGGCATTATAGGTGGCTTTTAAAGATCTCACAACACTAGATTGAACCACGACGCTGACGCTCAACACTGACTAATATATAAGAACTGCATCGACCATCTCATTGAGGGAGATATTACCAGCATATCACGTAGGATTTCAACCCGATACCATCACCAACTCGTCACACCCGTCTGTCAATGTTTGTTCAAATTACCCCCAATGTCATACGACGTTATAATCGCGTGTATTGGCAGGATTAATTCCGTCTTTCGATGGCTTGTGAGCTGTGGTGTATTGAAACATGATGCAAAGGCAACATGACCGACGATAACGTATATCCGAGGTTTCAAAAGTCTCCTGTGGTTAACGGAATGCTATTCGTTCGTCGTATCTTGGGATTTTGATTTTTTAAATTTATTTATGGGCATGACCTTGTGGCCTAGAAGATGTGACATGTGTTTTTTGTCAGCACAGTGTTCAGAAGCGTTTTTCGATATTAGGTTCCAACTATTACAAACATGGGTACCGCCAGTTGTAGATACATGTATGAGGAAACGTTGTTATGGTATTGATATGTATTAAGTCACGGAACGGTTACCAAGTTAAGCACACTATTTCAACTATTGAAAACACTTCACTCCACACTACCTGTGATTATGAAAAGACAACAATTTATTGAACAATATTTGGTTAGCTGAATTAGGATTTAGAACATCTTTCAAGTCTTAGATTATTAAACAAAACCTCAATGAAACCATTCTTGCATAATATTATAACAACACCAGTGACATACATTTTTAATAGAATCCTGTGGCCGGCAATGGGCATCCTAGAATACAAATAAAGTGTAAATTGTTTACAATATTATCAACGCTGTCATTGGCTAATTATTTCGCACGGTTTCTTCGCACCTCTTCTCCTTTTAGAAATAAAAAGAAACCTTGTGTTTATCCATGCTCACGCTGACCTACGCGAGGGCGCCATTTGTTAACACTTCGCCTGGACCTTGTAGACAAACAGAATGTCTCTAGAACATCGAGTTGGCGGAGAAAACGATTTACCTGGACGATTAAACATTGGCAGCGCAGGTGGTAATTAATCACGGACAGTGGTCAAGCAGTCCCCGTGCTTGATAGACGTCACGTGACCAATTGACATGCGCATATTGACATCCGCTGTGTCAGACAATCGTGACAGATGGGGCAGAGGTCACGCTTATATCGTGTTAAATGTGGTGTGGGTTTCATTGAGAGGCGACAGGTTGGCGATTTGCTGACCAGTGTCTCTCTCTCTCTTTCTTACTTTCTTTTTCTCTTTCCCTTTCTCTCTATCCATACCCTCTCTCTCCTGTATCTGTTGTCCTGTCTCTACACCCGCTTCACTCTCTCTCCATATAATATATTTTCCCCTCTCCCTCCTCCTCCTCCTCCTCTTTCTTCTTCTTCTGTTTTCTTCTTTGTTCTTGTTCTTTCTTGGTTTTTTTTCTTTTTCTTCTGTCTTCTTCTGTCTTATTTTTCTTCTTCTTCTTCATCTTATTCATCTTCCTCCTCTTCTTTATTCTTCTTCTCATTCTCCTCCTCCTTGTTACCGTATTTTTCATTATGTTCTTTCCATTATTAGAGACATCAATTAAAAGGGAAGACATTGGTTCTTGAAACGTGTTCTAAATATTGACTCGTAGTCGTATAGAAAGCAACACGATAGACCTAGATCTACATGCGTTAGATACCAGGTATAGACTAATAGCCTATATATACAGTAATAATAAATAAATAATAATAATAATAATAATAATGGATAGGTCTAACTATTAGGCCTACTAGACACAACCAAAATTCACCCCGGTAGGGCTTGGAATCAATGTGTGTACCTTAATTTGATATTGTTTTTGTTGATCAAATAAACTTAGAATGCATAGCGTGTTTTCCGGTGTGTCACATGTCGTAGGCTTAAAGAATGTATAGGCATGTTTTGTAAAGAAAAAGAAACGATTGTAGTTTAAAGTAGGGATGATTTGTATCAATGATATCCCTATGCACATTATAATCGATGCATATATCACCAATGGCCAATGCCATATTGCACAAGATATAGAGTGAAGAGATATATTTCTTTAGTTGCTTGATACTTCGTTTACTCCCTGCTAAAGCTTAGACTAAAAGAGTGTTGAACTTAGACATTGTAGACATGTGTAACGTTAGATGACTCAATATACAGGGGCAAAACACTCGCCTGATCGAGTTCCCAGCATGCACCGCGGTACACTCAGCTGAGTGAATGTTCAGAAGCTTATCGGATATGAGTGTTTTCTTTTGAATTTCCCCGTCTTATTAGTAAACTTGCATCCTCTGAAGTGATTCTAAATGGAAAACGTATAGTTGATGCCAAGTTTCGAGCCATTATTCGGTGCCAGAAGCCGAAGATTAGGGATATACGGCGAAAGATTGGCCTAGAGGAAGCTGATTTCTCATGGTGAAAGAACAAAATGGCGACCACATCGGTGAACGTCAGCCTAGACGACATAGATCTTACAAGTTTACGGGTGAGTGTCTGTCACGACTAAACTTATCTCACGTCCAGGCTGTCATGGATATCCATGCCATATAACAACAGAAACAGACGTTCGAATAATCCTCGAGGGACTAATATAACAGGAAATGTTTCGTTGCATCTTGCATTTTTGCCAGTCAAAACAAAGAATAATTTTAGGATTGGTTCTTACTCATAGTGTGTCTGATGGTTTCTACTAGTCTCATTTGTGTTTGGATTTATTATTTTGTTATTGCTTTTTCGATTCAGGAACCTGCTGGCATCTTTGATTTGATAGAAGTGGTCGGAAATGGAACGTATGGGCAAGTTTATAAGGTGAGATGTCATCTTGTGTTGTACCCCTTGTGTCAAAGGTCAACTGTCATTTGGCCGCAAGTACGGGTAGTGTCTGCCTGCATGTGGACCTAAATGTTACTTGGGGGTATTGCTCACTGTACACAGCCTTTGTTATGTTTGTATATTGTGGGCTGTTTTCTCACTTCCTTAACCTAATTTATGAAGTAATTTATAATTTTGTACTTGTCACATGAATACCACACACACATTCATGCATTTGCAGTGCAATTTTGCTTACTAATAAACATGATTATATGTTTAAAAATGTCATATGTTAATTATTATATTGCAGAGACAACAGTCTAAGATGTGCTTGAATCTTAGAACTTAACTTTAAAACGTACTCGCCCGAATAATTATATAAATAACAAAACATGAAATTTCTACTCGTCCGTAGGATACCTTTAAACCCCCTCCCTGCTGAAGGCGACTTAAGTTGCCCAATCACATGCAGAAATAGAACACTTTGATTTTATTCAGCAGGGAGGTTAATTGCGTTCATATTGTGCACACGTACGCACACGCACGCGCGCGCACAAACACACACACACACCAACTAACATATCTAGGTATCTGTATTTTGTTATTGCATACAATGGGCACCAAGCGTTAAAATGCCCCGTGTTACTATAATACATTTACAATTCTCCTCGTTATATTTTTTTACAGATAAGATGCAATTTTCTAAATTCTATCCATCAATTATAGGAGTTGATATCGTGTATGGAATTCATAATTAGTATAATGTATTCAAATTGCTGTATGTATACATGCAGGCTAGCTTGTTTTGTATCCTCGCCAATCTATAGGATACATCCAACCCTGAAACGGTTTGTTAACATTAAG
This sequence comes from Lepetodrilus galriftensis, assembly GCA_032361785.1. NCBI lineage: Eukaryota > Metazoa > Mollusca > Gastropoda > Lepetellida > Lepetodrilidae > Lepetodrilus > Lepetodrilus galriftensis. Next base: position 6,571 of record JAUTBZ010163452.1, on the reverse strand, counting down.
TAGGGGTACAGCACTCATATTTATCGTAAAGCATCTTACAATGTTAATGGTTACATGTTCCTTCGTATGCGGGTTATTCAAAACTGATATTGAAATTGTATTTATTAAAATAATAATTGATACTAGAGATATACAGTCCTTTGATCCGACTCGTAAGTTAATGATAACGATGCTGCTGATAACACTAATGCATGTGTGTGTGTGTGTGTGTGTGTGTGTCGATTGAGAATTTGCAATAGTCAACACATTGTAACAAACGGCGACACATATTTTGTGACACATATAGATAATTCTAACTACAAACGTAACGTTAAGCCAACTATTATGTATACAATAGCATATACCAATTTCGAGCTATATGAAAATAAACGATTGCATCACCTGACATACAATATAACACACCAGATGCACTGTTATGTATGTGTTTCAGTATCAGATATGCAAATTAAACTTCAATAAGTATATTTGCAAGTACATGAACATGCAATGTTGTTCAAATTTGAAGCTGCAAACAAAATATGAAGTGTATGTTAATATTAAAGCACCCGAAAATAATTACATAACATATATCACACATGTAAATATTACTTTGCTTGTTTGTAGTAAAACCAATCGCTGACAACGCTGATATATCTAAAGTCCAACGCACATGGCAAGTACAATTGTTTAGCTAAACAAGAAACGTGTTTCGTGTTTTGATGAGCATAAACAGCTGGTGATCGCGCACATCCTAAAAATAAACAGTGAACAAACACGGCAAACACAATCACTGAAAACACGTTTTTGTTAGCTAAACACGTTTTTGTTTAGCTAAACCTGTTTTTCTTTAGCTAAGCGTATTTTCTTTTAGCTAAATACGTTTAGTTGCTTGCCGTGTGCGTTGAGCTAAAGGCAGACAAGTCGGTTGTCGAAGACTGGTGCTTGCATGTAGATTGCCCGCTAAAATAACTGATCAACTATAGATACAACATACAACACAGAATGGAGAAACAACACACGTCATTGCACACGTATCGACAGCCATGAAATGAGTTGCTAGGCTTTACCAATACCAGCAAATGAGCTGTAAAATCGGAAATGAAACATACATTGCAATTAGTCATTGATTCCTCCAACACAAACCGGTTTATGCTGCACGTCCGGTACACATTTCAAGCACAATGTATTGTTATGTTCTTGATAGCCGCAATCAAACGGTATTGAAAGGAAATGACCAATTTTGTGTTTTAGTGCCACAGGTGTAAAGTAATATGGAGCTAATTGTAGTCACAGAGCAGAACGTTTTCTTTCTATTTCAGCCGATTTTCTAACATTACAGCGGCTAATTATATCGAGTGGAATACGAAAGTAGTGAACCCATTTTGGTAATAATGCAATATTTATTGAAAGAAACATGTTTGAATATTGGTTTATATATTCCGGCCTGTACTGACGCAATTGTTTCCGTTTGTATTAATGTCTTTAACAATTATGACTCAATGTTTATTGATAGTCATGTGTGATAGGGATAGTTTTCATACTAGTAATATTATAGCATAAATTAATATATTATTATGTATATGTGTGCCTAC
>JAUTBZ010163441.1:0-10809 GCA_032361785.1 Lepetodrilus galriftensis | reverse complement strand
ATCATAGCTATGAATGTCATTTGAATAAAGAGAACATATGATTTAAATACCTGGATACATTCTTTAGATCGGAAGTTCAGAATACGGTTTATAGAAACGGGATTAGACCAACTTATATATTTAGCTAAATATTGGGTTCTATACTGGTAGATAGATTCGCAATTAAACAAATAACGTTGTTCGTCCGCTACAGCTATACTACTGGCCATGGTCATCTGTTCAACATCTTCAGCCATGATCATGGTCTTGTGAAACTTAGCCAACTATGTCCATGGGAGGTCAGATGCGTGTAATAATGCACGACATTCTGAAACGTCTTCATCTGTACAGTTCATATGCAAGTTCTATTAACAATTCGTCAACTCACAACTGTACTTCTGGACCCATGTTGAAGCTTTTCCGACATTTTTCTCACTGTTCGAGTCTTAGACGCTTTCCTGAAACTTCTCTATACAACATCATACATACTTTGAACAGCTTTGAGACAAACGGGTCCGCACCGCATAGGACCTTTTGCATATGACATAATCATGTAAATATTGCGATGTATGTACATGTAACCGCTTTCAGCAGTAAACATGGAATTTTTCTTCAGGGTTTCGAGGATATCATTGTGATATTTCCACGTCAGTAACATATAATGCAAAACATCCAATCTTTTCAACCAGTTTATACGCGCATGCATGTTTTAGCAACGCAGTTATTTGCACTTTTGAATGCGAGTCATCGTTTCTGAGGTATTAACAGTCAATAGAAAAGCTATTAATCTTCATATTCCAGCGTCAGTCATCTTCCGTCTCCCTAGGTCGCCACGTCATCCATTGCTTTAATGTTTATGTGCTTATCGCCTGATATTGGGTCGCTGTCTTTGATCTATAAGTCACCTGTAATCAAGTATCATGCGTTTGTGTATTGTTCTTCCACTCGATCCTTCCGCGGGACATTTTGCTTCAGGAAACTTCCGCCGTGCGCGCTGAGCTCTTCTGAGAACGTTCTCTATTATCTCCGAGAGAGGTCGCTCATCACCGGAAGTAGACGTCACTGCGCACGCGTTACCTGTTCCTTCCATTATCTAATTAGCGATCGGCCCAGAATGAACAGAATGAGCGGTGTATATCGTGCTTAAGCAGGGGAGATAATAAACTGGCTATTACTCAATTAGGCTGGTCAGGTGAGCTGACAGCCTGATTTCTCCGAACGCCGCCAGGGGGCGCAAACGACGTCATGGAAAAGTCCACGGTTCAAACTACAGAGAACACTGCACGCACATTTCGTATTAATTTCATTAAGCATATTGCAGGATGTGAAAAGGCAATTTAACACTAACTACTCGTCAGAAAATGCGATGACAACAGTTTTAAATTTGTATTCATCACGGCCGCAACAACCGCCGTTCGAAAAAACCCACCACAAACTAGAAATGTGCATGCTTCCTATTGTACTTTTAAAATAGTAATATGTTTCTTCTATTCATGCACTTTGACGAAATAAATATCTGATATGTAATGTGAACCATATAGAACATATTATATTAATACGCATGTAATGTGTATACAATTAGTATCCATACACTTATCTACATATTTTCAATTAAAAAAAACATGTTCTACATTTTTATTTATTTTTATTTTTTTTGGGGGGGAGGAGATCTTCACCGCAGCATTTATTATCATAACACGTGCATCACTGACGTTTTGAAGTTAACCTACGTAAAATCCTATAATAGAACCGGAGTATATTTGTATTCAATATCAATCTAATTACAATTAGATTCGAACTGACGCTCAGATATGTGGGCACACGTTAGTTCCCTGCTGAGCAAAAAGGTCTGTCTACGTATCATATGCCATACTTTAGGAGCTCAACTTGAGATCTGATTTGTATTAGACTGATTCCATATGGTGTAAGCCTACATATGAAATAAGATAGTAATGAATGTTGTGTGTTGTAAAGTGTGTGTAGCATAGCAGGCTACCCTCTGAGGATATTCCATCTCCAGAAGTAGTTTTCATACAAGTAGTTTATTTGCATACATAGTTTACACGAGACATGTCCAGAAGCAGGTAGGCCTACTTCAATCAACCAATAATCACATATCAACGACCATTACAGTGTCTATATTCAACATGTTCAGACATCTAACTTGGTATGACGTGACTTTAATAAACAGAATTAATAAAAAAAATATATATGTAAATTGTTTCGGTAGTGCCCGCTAATTCAAGTAATTGAAATAAGTAATCTAGAATGAAATTGTTTGTATGATAGTTGTTGCTAGTGCCGCAGATGCTTTTCAAAATCCACGTCCATTTAGGTTTTGGTCCATATGCTCTTCGGCGTCATCGTGACATAAACAAGCGATTAGCGCCCTCTACTTGTATAAATCTCACTTCAAGGGGACCTAATCCACTACAAGGCGGCATCGGCGTGTTCAGAACACGTACTGTCAATGCATCATTATGTCCACAGCGCACATGAAACGCACGCGCGCTTGAGAGTTTTTATTGGCACCATATGGTATACACGGCGGGCTGATCCCTCGTGTCCCAAGTCTTCGGAAACGATGTCGCGGGATAAAAGCACAACACCAGTCGCCATGTTGGTGCCGAACCGAGCTCTTGAGACCCCGCGGGGGACCGAGCACGGACCGGGCAGTGAGCGACGCTCGGCACATTAGCGAGATTGTACGAGAGGGAGAAATGACATCATTTCTGTAATGAAGGTCCTTTAATGATAATCGCGGAGGGCAAAGTGGAGACGAGCTGACAATCTTCAGACTTGCCATGCGGAACACTCGGCTCGGATTGACTGCCCAGCTTAAGTGATTGTTTCACAATAATGCGACTCTATTCATAAACGAAATGTCTCGTAAAGTGATCAATTTGCCCTCTCTTCACTCAGCATATGATTACCAATTAGATAATTGTTACACTAATAAATCGGAGATTGCCGCCGAGGCGGGTTCAAGAACTGATCTCTGGCTAAAACCCCTGTAGATATTCATAGCAAAACCGTAGCGCAATCTACAAAACACTTGCTAGCGAGCCTTCTGATGGTTCGTATCGCTCGGCGCCAGCTATGCTACACTTTGATGCTGGAAAAAAATAGTTACCATAAGAACAATCCAGCCCTGTGACAATAGAGGGGGAGTAATGACTGCTAGCGAATAGAGACCGACAACAAGAGAATTCTCTATATACGGAGGATTACCATACACCATTGGCCGTTATTGGGTATCACGGTAATGTAAAGTTGTTGATCTTTCCCGGCGAGTTATGCCCCAGCATTGTGAGGTCCTACCCATTGTGTTTGTGTGGAAAATATTTGCTGCCATCGACGTTGTGTTTATTTGTCTCTAGGGACTTTTCATGTAAATTAATTTTAAGTGATCCAAAAGAACGTAGCATTGTTAGAGGGAGGTTGTTCAGCATTGCTAGCAGGAGGGTCGAAGTGTTCTTGTCATTAATGCTTTTAAAAAATATATATTATATGTCACTCTACTAGTGATCTCTCGTCACTTTAATAACATAAACAATATTCTTGCAATGCATCGTATCATCCTAATGCTCTGTTTAATCATTCAACGTGTTCATTTACTTCTAAAAAAAGTTTGGTTTACGAGCTCGCATTATATTTGATATTGATAATATGATGACGCATGTCGTTCACTGGGTGAAATGGAGTTTTACGTGGTTTTCCGGGTTTTTTAAATGTACTTTCGGTAGAATCAGAAATACACAGGTATAATGGAAAGACCGTAGAACCGCGTGTATAGGACAACTGACGATAACTATTCACTATGCATTGAGATATTGGTCCGTATTTTTTTTTTAATCACGGATGGACGTTTCTTAAGACGTTCTATGAAGTTCTGGAAATTCTCATTACAATGCTTTCGGATTTCATCGGGAACACCCGGTCAGGTCATCAATTCTTGCATTATCCGGGTCCTCACTCGAGATGACAAAAACCACACGATGAAATCTCATTGACTAGCATATGCTAGGGGAAAGGAGTCGTTTTCCATTATTTGAGAGTGTTCACTCTCGAGTCGAAGGTCAAGGTTCGAGGGTCACACCAAAGACGTACAACAATTGCAGGAAACTGTCTTCGGAGATACTCTCAAACCGAACCTTCTTCAGACCGCTGTGGAGTGCCTGGCTCGAGGCTAAATATTGATGATCTGGAATTCATTACTGTTAATTCCAATTACTGTGATCCCTAAGGAGCCATGAGTTCAAATTGTGGATAGTTCTCACAGGATTCGACTTTCTAAAGTCCCTACCGAAAAAAAGTCGCCAATTGGGAATTCTGCCTAAAGCACAATGGCTTTGGTGAAGTTCGGATCCGGGTTTTGTGCATGGGTCCTTAACACCAACACATCACAGCGAATAAAGTGGCCAATTATAGACAATAGAAACTCCTCGTAAACTTTAAGTCACCGAAAGTCACTTTCAAAAGACAATGCATCTATTTCTCAACGTATCAGTTGTGCTGTGTTAAGATCGAAATCTGGTTATTTCTATATCCGCGTGAACTATTTCCGTTTAGTTGGATCAGCCATTTTGTCTGGTAAAAGGTTTATCGTATTAGTGGTATATATCACGTTACTGTAGACTAAGTAAATATCACTGTAGACTAGACGTGATATAGTTAGATAACGATTGATTTGAATGGATGTGCATTTAAAAAAAGTTAAATTGGTCCTATTGTACGCGAATGTGACACATCTTCCAAAAAGCTAGCCCAGAGTGCGTGTTTCAAATGTGAAAGTCTATATCGGGTAATATAGTATAGTATAATGCTCTTAAAATGATTAGCACAACCGTCTGAATACTTTAACGGTTGTAACAAACACATATACAAAATAGACGAATAACTAAATATGTTTCATGTGTTTTCACCTTTGACACGCGCAACTTTATTCTGCGCGTATTCGAAACTCCTAGCAGGTTTATACTATGTGGTGTGGGATAATGATATTTTGACACTGTCCTATGCAAAATAAATATATTTAATAATTTACATTGGAGTTGGTGGAATAATTGTAACTTAATAATACTAGCATTGTCCCTCCGAATTGTATGTTTCATGATGCACCGTACCGTACAGTCAGCCTGAAATCATCCTCGAAACACAGGTCGTTGTGAGTACACCTAACCTAAATATTTGACGGAGGTTATGTGTAATCATAATAGCCTGGGTTCGAGGATGGAATACAAATAACCTCCGTCAAACTGAGGTTAGGTGTTGTCATAATGACCTGTGTTTCGAAGATGCCCCGGAATATGAAATGGTGTTCTGGCTTCTGTCTGCTCTCGGAGACGTAAGTGGCAGAGGTATGGTGACACACTAATGTTCACCCAGCTCAGCTCGTAAAGTTGCCCGGATGGGTCTCAAATGCCACTCGTCTTACCAATACTAACTGGCGCGAGATATGGAAGGCCATTCGTGTCAACACGGCTCCCGATAAAACCTCCAGTTATCTCTCCAAGTCAAGCAGCTCGGGTCTCTAATTTTTCCTATTGTCAGAGATTTAAAAGAATGTCGGAAATGCTTTTAAACGTGAAGAGGGGGAACGCGCGAGGTGATTATCTAGGAAAGTTGTGCTAGTCAGCGCGCAGGTTGATGTGCATTAGCTGTAATTGGCCTAGAGTACGTATCACGCCGTGAGCATCATGGGACACGATTCTTGTTGTCCATTTCTGTCTGTTCGCCAGGAAGAACTTCCAGGAAAGGAGAGCACTTGGCTCTGAACTGAGAGCGACAGGGCGTCTTATACAACGTCGCCGACTGCCGTGGATGGGAGCATGAGGGGGAGGGGGAGGAGGGAAAGAGCTCCCGGAGAGGGGGCGCTAGAAGACTGGAAGCGTTCCAAGAGTTGAGGAAACGCCACTCTCCTGCCCGCGGTCTCTCAGTAGAAGCCGGAAGCCAGCGACTAGGACGCGACTCATCCTTAAAAAGGCCTGCTCAAGCACCGTTCACTTGGCAAATCAAATAACAAATAAGGCTAATAGATCCTATACAACGCTGGCAGATGGATTACCGCCCGATAGGACCGAAATAATGAATCTTCCATTAACTAATTTACCAACTATCTTGCTTTAAATCTTTGGCAAGGAATGAGAGGAAATGCTGTTTTTCCTCTCTCTGCTTTCATTAGCTACTCTTTGGCAGCTACACGCACTTTTCTGGACACATACAGATGCAGGGACCGTCAGTTTAGGCCGGGGAAGGAGCTCACTCACAGGCACTTTTTGTTAGGCGGAAGGACGCTTACAGATAATAAGTCTAAAAAGGTCAAGCAACGATTGGAGACAGTTTGAGAGAAGTTTCTACTAAGTAGGTCTGTCTGAGTTTGGGGGTCGCTCGGTGGTGGTGAGAGGTCACATACTAAAGTATGTCACAGAATAACACTTCCGGTATAAGAGCGATGTCTCAAGTTCATTAGTACGCACACTATGATTTCAAACTAAAAAACTCTTTATAAATTCTATTCATTTCATGTTTATTATTCTACGCTGTACTGCTATGGTTTAGAAAGGAAGGCCAAGTCAATACCAATCAACGTGAGTAGAAGCTGCGCTTGTGTGACAACATCGAACTAATCCGACAGGGTATATAGTTTCATGTGTGAATTATTGACTGCTCGTCTTGCCCAAGGTGCGATTAATATTATAGTCAGACAATTAAATCTAGGAACTGTAAGTGATTAGCTGACAGTGTTTATATTGTATGGAACGTCAGTATTACCAAATAAGCATTGGCCTGGACTCGTAACGTTCGACCTCAGAGACCTGATAGAGTTATCTGATCAGTCGTCCTCTGTTTCCAGTTTTAAACAAGTAGATTTCCATTTCTCTTGAAATTACCTCCTGCCCGAGTTCGTGCCAACCTGCCATCCGTCATCCGGCATCCGTCACCCGGCACCTACAAGATGGCCATCAGTGGGCTGCCCTAGGGACCAGGCATTCATAGAACTAACCGTTGTTACGCTCTCGTGTTCAGGCAAATCAAAGTCAGCGATAAAAAGGCTGCGTCAAGCCATTGTCAGTTCTACCTGTGCACTTTAACATGTTTTCACCTATGCGCAGTTCTTTTGATCTCTCACCAGAGCCGATTGCCGTTTGCACGTGTGCCGGGCAATGTTTGCGAAAGCCGCTCTCGAGGGAATATCATTGATGCAGTGTAAACGTTCTGAAAAGACGCGAAAACACCATTGGTTTTAGTTCCCAGGGGAAATAACTCTCGGTATGAAAAGGCAAGTGTTCTACGACGCTGCATTAGTGCACCTTGTATCACGCAGGAATTTGCGACGAGTGATGGTCGTCCTTTCAAAGTGGTTGACAATATAACGGCTGATCGCGTGGAGAAATGGCACTCGTAAACACCATACCAGCGAGGCACACCTACTCGGTTAATGACGCTTCCCGGTTCATAACGCCTCTCACAGACTCGCTTGGTGAACGAAGGGGAAATATGTAATGAGTAACACAGACATTTCTTTTGGAGATAACCTGCATAAATTGCTGATGAAATTGCTTGTCGAGCAATATGGTAATTAATAGGGGAGGTTGTGATTTTCGCCAGCACATTGAGGATCGACCGCTGGGGTTGTTCTTGATGGTTATCGTCTGAATGCCTGAGGCATCGCGGCGCTATCCAGAGGAGCGAGTTGGCGTTTTAATCTCAGTATGTCTATGTGGAAATTCAAAAAGTTGACAACAATCATATTTATTCATAGTAATCTTTTCTCATATCTGTCGTGTTCGTGTAACTAGGTGATTAGTAGTCTCCTGAGGATCTGTCTGACATGAGACGCTCTTCGAGAGTAAATTAGAGTCTTGAATACGTGTGGGCAACATTCTGGGAGCGTTTCTCATAGTTTAGTTTAGACATATACCAGATAAAATGGATAAGTTACAACCTATTACAGCATAAATGAAAACCGATCCAAGAAGGGAAAGCAATCGAGAGAGAAGAATGAGTGTAAATATTTACATAAGCACATTAGAAAATCGTTGTGTTTGCTTAAACTGTACTAATTCTAAAACAGTTTCATTTTCAGATGCATTTAGAGTCTTGTGGACAAGATTCTGGGAGTGTTTCTCATATGTATGGGCCTCCAACAGTCACAGAGAGCGTGATAGAGTCATGTATCGTGTTATGTATGTATATGTGGTAGTATCACATGTATGCTAGTAGTAAAAGTACATAGATACTAGATAGTATAGTACCCATAGACATTGTTTAACCCCGCCCATATATTAATAGTCAGTTAAAGAATAAAAAAGTTCATTGCCCTCAACACAAAGATGTCTTGGTGATTGGATTCCTGTATCATCAAACCCATTCAACTACAGACAGTATGTATATAACAATTCCAGATTGTTTCTCATGTATTCCCGCAGCGACGTTAAACTCCATATTCACTCATTGTTTCTCAGTCTATAGGCTCTCCACGTGTTTGTTTGTAGAAAAGATCCTTTGATTCGTATAAAGACCACACGCCCAGGTCTCAAAGAGTTTACAAGATAGTCGTGGATGTGGGTAAGGTTTTGCGATTGTTTATGGTTGTCTAGGTCTTCGTGGCTCTCTTTAATACTAGATCACTACTGGACGTGGAATATGTATTTCTACTTCCCACGAGATCTGAAATAAAACTGGTGTGCAATGTATTTTAGATAAAAAGAAATATCGTATCACACCCAGTCGGGTATAATATAAAATACTGTAAATATTGCTGCGCATTAAAGGTAAGACTGATGAACAAACATGAATGGAGACATGGCCATTCGCATATTATTGGTGTCGCATTTACGTCTAAAGTCTAGAGGTCGCATTAAATTAGTGACGCATTAATTTCGTGATTTACAGTACATGGCGATCGGGCATTTATGAGACCACTATGGCCTCAGTGGATATGGCCACCTCCTGGATATGCGATGCCATGAAGATCTGACAACATTGCTGGTGTGTTGTGCTGATATGTGTATGTCGCATGAGAGCAAGAGATCTGACATTGCTGGTGTGTTGTGCTGAGATTCCTGGTGTGTGTTGTGCTGACATTGCTGGTGTGTGTTGTGCTGAGATTCCTGGTATGTGTTGTGTTGACATTGCTGGTGTGTGTTGCAGGCCAAGCTGAGACTGGAGATGAGTGTGGAGAAGAGCAGACAGCAGCATCTGAAGGACCTGGAGGAGAAGGACGAGGAGTTGGAGGAGATGCGGTACAAGACTCAGAAGAAGGTACGTACAGGAGCGGAGAGGTCAACTGTCTAGGGGGCCGTGATCCCGAGGCTATCGTACACGTAATTAAATCCTTAACCCTCTACCTGCTGGATTAGTCACAGACTCTGCTCTTTAGGGCATCTCTGGTTGCCTTCAGCAGGGAGATGGTTAAGCTGTTCATCGAGAAAAATCTAATGATCCAGAGTAATATTTTCCTCCAAGAAGACTTGATGATGATGTTATGTAGACAGCATTGGGAGTATGGCGGCAGGAATGCCGCAGGGAGTGATTGTAGTGCAGTGGAGGGAGGGAGGTGCGTCAGTTATGTCACACGATTCAAGAATCATTTGTTTGCTGGGAGCATTGGGTATTTAATTAAATCGCAATCAATTTCTGGAAAATAGAATATTGGGTCAAGCTATAGATATTGCTTGATCTCGCACAAGAATTATTGACTGCGCGGACATTATATTTGGTGAGAAATTAGTAAATGTTTTTTAAAGCATTTATTTTCACAGTGAAATTGTAAAAGTTAGTGTTGGCATATTTATGGCAGGAAATGAGAGCTTCATATGATGAATGGGTATGTTAGTTTATGAAGGAGAAGAGTTGTACAGTTGGTGTGTTTACGTCACAGCTACGTCAGATGGAGGCTCAGGTGGAGGAGGAGTACGAGGAGAAGAGGCGCATCATCGAGGAGAAGAACAACATCGAGAGGCGGCTTCAGGATTTCGGAACTCAAGGTCCTTCCAGAGACAAGGGTAGGTAACTCTGTACAAGCCAGACATGGACATGTTACTCTGTACCACCTGAGGCCTGTTCAGGAAGGCGCGAACCCGCGAGTACACGCGTGAAATCGCCTTGGAAACGTTGATACTTCATATAGAGTGTTGTGGTAGAGTGTTGGACTTTGGAGCCAAAGGTTCCAGGTTCAAATCCCGTCCTGGGGGTCAGGCATCAGTGTTCGCGAAAGTTACCTTTCTGACGCGATATTGATAGGATGCACTGACTGTAGAGTGGCAATGCAGTTACCATTCTTGGTCTTGTCAGTACCAGCCGGTGCTCGCAGGTTTACTGCAACATTCAGCGCTACGCATGTTGCGGGTTTCCTCCTGCCCTAAAACTGACAAGTCGTGATATTATTGAAAGATTCTAGAAAGCGACTTTAAACCCCAATTAAAAAAATAATAAAATAAAAACCCAAGAAGGATAAGGTTTAGACAATTAGATCTGATACTTATGCTCTTGACAGGCATTGCAATTTTCTGCGGATCCAAGTAATTTGCGATTTATTTACCCTGGATGTGGCTTGGGGTCTGCAGCCTGGGCTTGTTTTCCACTGAAATCACAATTATCTGTTGTAATACCTGTCTTTGAGTGAAATATGAGAATAACTATTTCTGGACAAGATGATATACGTCTGTTGGACTTGTGTAATGGTAACATCTCTCAATACAGTTTGCAGATTACTAAGAATTGTATTACAGTGCTCCCTCGATATAATGCTGAAGTTGGGGTCCATGACATGCCACCCACATTATAATACCCGCGTTATATCAACAAATATAATTGGAGAAAAAA